>JAJONR010000805.1:0-110858 GCA_029582245.1 Solanum etuberosum
CAATGTTTAAGCAGTATGGTATCTAGTTATGCCATCAATGTTTATGCAGTATGACTTCCCGAGTCATCAATGATCATATCACAATATGATTTTGATATATTTTTGAGAAAGAGTTTTCAAATATAAATTGAGTAAGAGTATAAGGGAACTAAGTATTCCCAAGGATATCAGTTTTTACATTGATAAAAGAGAAACTTTGATTTCTAAATGAGTTATGAGTTCAAAGATATTTCAAGAGCAGTTACCTCTTTTAAGAGGATAGTTTGAGTAATTATCTCAAACCAGAGGAAGAGTATGTTTTTTAAACATTGAGCATGAGTATATATTTTGGGAGTAGTATTGAGCACCGATATCGGGATGAGTTCAGACAACTCACATTGCTCATAAACCATGTATGCCAACATCGGTGCAGGATCATACTTTTTAATGAATCCTAAGTGCCTTCGGGCAAAGCTTAGTGGATCCACTTAGTTGAGGTGTCCTATATCCTAGCAAGGTATAGGACAGCTTTGGCAGCGTAGGTGAGTCATTGTACCATCATGTAGCTCACAGTGATGGTTGTCGGTTTGAGAATCTCCCAATAGAGTTAAAGTGTATTTTTATTTATCACTTATTATGTTGAGTTCAGAGATGACAAAGTATCTTTTAAATCTTTAAATGATTTAACTCTTTTATTTCTTTACATTTAGCTTGAGTACATTGTTATCTATTGTAGTCCTTTCTTTCAGTTATTTCTTATTCTGCTATATTACATATATGTACATTCAATGTACTGATATCATTCGACCTGCATCTTTTAATGATGCAGATAAAGGTTCTTAGGATACTCGACAAGAGTCCGTTGAGATCACTTCATCTGCTCGTTAGCTTTTGAGTAAGATCTCCTTGCTTCTTGAGGACTACAGTTTTATGAGTTGTTAGTAGTAGCTCCCTTGAGGAGTCGCGTGTCTTATCCCGTCACTCATCCTTGTATACAGTAGAGGCTTCACAGATAGACAGTTTAGAGAGTCTTTCAGTTTCATATATTTTATTTAAAACTTATGTTTCATACTCAGTATATTCAGCAAAGTTTTGAGATTCAGTAAAATGTTTTTAAAAGTTTCTTTCAATTTTATGCTTATGTAGGCTTGAGTTAGTCTTCCGCTTGTAGTCATCCAGGATGAGAGTTCGCTTGGGGACCAGCGATGGTTCTCGAGTGTCGGCCACGTCCAGGTTGTAGGCTCGGGTCGTGACAAATTTGGTATCAGAGCACAGAGTTCAAGTGTCCTAGGGTGTCTATGAAGTTGTGTCCAGTAGGATTTTATTTATGTTTGTGAGGGCCCCACTACTATAAATAAGGGACTACAGATATTTAAGAAAATTTTCCCTTCTTTCATACTTTTAATCGTGCAATAGAGTTGTGTCATAAGGAATTTATTCAAACTCATGCGTTTGTCAGATTCATTCGACTATCCCCCATACTCAAGGTAGTTGAAAATCAAAGCCATATCCTTATCGATGAGTTACACTAACCAAAAGTCTTCAGAAAGTCATGAGATTGTAGAGAGGCTAGAGAGAAGCCTTTGAGTGAGTTAAGTGTTGAGTTTCGAAAGAATGTACTCTTCTTTATATGAATCGTGTGTTCAAGCTAAAAGTGAGATGTATTCCCAGACTCTTTTCTCTAAACCTTGTTTCAGTTGAAACTCTTATGTCGAAGTGTGTTTTAGATCTAGGGTAGTGTTGTCACCCGAAAAGATAGTATGAGTTATGAGATTATAAGCAATAGTAGTAAAAGTGCCCAAAGTTAGAAGAATGCATGTAGAGGTTGAGTAATCTAAGAAAAGGAGATAGTGATGAGGTAAATTATGTTATAGTAGTCATGCACCTAGTAAGTTATTAATGAGGTGTTTTCCCTTATGGGTAGACTAAGAAATAATGAGTTTATGAAGATTTCATGATAGGAGGTAGAGTAAGAGTTACTAGTTAGGATGAGTTAGAGTATACTTTAACTAGAAAGTAATTTATGATGAGGTTTCATTGTGTTAGTAACGACCAAGTGTGGGTGTTGAATATAAGAGGAGGAGTATTAATAAGGTGATAGCTCTAAATTAGGCTTATGATTTTTAAGGGGAAGCCCATAATATTCAGAGGGTTACAGGATTAATTAGGCAATGATGTATAGCGAATGGGTAAATAGTACTTAAGTTGTGAAAGGAAGTGTGACTCTAAATTGTAGGTATGAAGACTGAGAGATAAAGATTGACTACTTGTCATGAGGTTTTAGTGGGCGAGTGTTTCTTAATTTTTATCTAGTGGTTGTAAGTTAGTATAGTAAGCGAGCAATCATATTGATATTTGAGTTTAGTAATAAACATTAAGCTTGAATTTGAGATGAGCGTTGTGATCAAAAGAATGGATACATGACGGTGATGATGTTAGTCTTGAGCTCTGATCTGGTAGACTTGACATTGAGTAGGTGAGGAATTGAGATGTTAGCTGCAATGAATGGGAGTGGTACAAGTGTGAGATTCTGACTTTTAAATGAGAGAAATGAAGTATGACTCAGTCACTGATTAACAAGAGTATTAAGAGGTGTACCCGAGATCGTAAGTAGTCAGATGAGGTTCTAATTTCAGTAAGTTTATTGTTTTCATGTATGCCTAGATAGCATAATTGAGTTGTCAATGTGGAGTAGGCTGATGTAAGCATTAATGGTTACCCATAAGAGTTTGGTAGAAAGGATTTTATATAGCCAGTGACGAGCCTCTTAAATATACTCTAAAGTTTCCTCCAGTTAGGCTGATTTGAACATAGAAGGATGTCATTGGTAGGCTGAAGAGGAGAAGTCAGATTATTAAACAGTCAGATTAAGTAGCCTTATAAGCCAATGAGAGGAGGTTAAGAGAAGTATCTTAGAAAGAGTTCTTAGGAGGAATCTTAGTACCTCCATATGGAGATTTTAGCAGCAATGAGAGTTGCATTTCCTCAGTATTAGTATAAAGCAAATGTAGACTAATTTAGAGATGATAGAATAGATCCATAGCTTTAAAGTGTTGACTTCAGACCTAAGGGGGAAATGATAAGGTAAGAAGCCAAGTCAAGTGTGGAGAATCAGTTTGCAATGTGTTCTGAAAGAGTTTTAGAGATATATCAATCCATTCATACTCTAGCGTATTTCTCAAAGTTCACTCATTACAACATCATGATAAAGTTCTTATATCAAAATTGTGTTCATGACCTATGCTTATACACTTCAGAGAGATTCACATCTATCCTTAGTTTCAAGAATGAGGGGCAAACACTTTAGCCCATTGATCACAATCTTACTCCATAAAGTTATAGATATCTGCCTCATGATATGAATCTATTCATATAAGCACTCATGTCTCATAGTACTCTCAGTCTCGAAAATTCATGATTTGATCCTAATGGCTAGTAACAAAATGTTATGTTATGCATATTCTTATAGCAGATATCTTGAATAAATCGTTCTTATGATCTTTCGCTCTAAGATTTTTTAGTGATCCCTTTTTCAGTTGTGTTAGTGATGGTGGTGATGAGTAGTATTCCTAAAGAGAAGGATGACATGTGATGCTAAACTTGAAAGTTATGAGTCTATCATTATAGTATTCATATTCTTACTTTGAGCCCAGATACTCTTGTTTCATATCCTGGCATGTAATCTTGAAATCTGAGGTGAGCTGCGTGTGAAGCATGCTCTAGTCCAGTTTCAACACTCTGAGTATGAATCAATTCTGCCTATATTAGTAAAAAATTCAGAAGTCGAGAGAGATAGTAATAGTAACTTATTTCCCTTCCATTCTCAGTTTAACCATCTTTCGAGGATGAATTATCTCAGGAGGGAAATATTTTAAAACCCCAAAAATTTCTAAGCTAAGACCCAAACTATTCTTCATTCAAGATTCTTTCAATTTTTTTCAAGGTAAGTTTTTCTCCAAGAATTCTATTCTTTTCAACTCAAATTCCTCCATACCATTATGAATCACTAATGAAAATCATAATTCTTGGCCATAGAGATTTCAAAAAACTAATTCAAGAATCTCAAGAAAGGTTTTCTTGATTGTTTACCTTCAAGCTACGGTTTCAAGGCTTCTAATCAAGTTCTTGTTCAAAATTCTTCAAGAACCTTGTTCTTTCAGGTATGTAAGGCTATCATAGTGTTGGACTAGTTCGTCCTCACGCCTTACATCTACTTTCAAATGAGTAAAAAAGTAATCTAGGATTCTTTCCCTATATTTGAGTATTATTGAGATGAGTTGATTTTGAGTTCTTGAGTTCTGGATTCTTTTTGAAATTCTATTCATAATTATTGGATTGCTAGATGTTATGCATTAAGATTCTTGAGTTGATTCGTTCATGTCTATATTTAAGCATGAACCCTATGAATTGAGTATTTTTTAGATGACAAAGTATCGTTGAGTTCTGAGTTCTTAAGTTCTGAGTACTGAGTTTCCATATCGCTATTAAGATCCCTGAGTTGAGTCATTCATGTCCATAATTCCGCATGAACCCTATGAATTGAGTTATAAATCTTGAGAAGCTTTTTAAAGACAACACTTGAGTTTTAAACTAAGTTTTTTAGCAAGTAAAGATGAGTTTTGAGAAAGAGTTTCTAAAATATGATTAGTATGACAATCGAGTATGCCATCAATGTTTAAGCAGTACGGTATCTAGTTATGCCATTAATGTTTATGCAGTATGACTTCCCGAGTCATCAATGATCATATCACAAATTATTTTGATATATTTTTGAGAAAGAGTTTTCAAATATGAATTGAGTAAGAGTATAAGGGAACTAAGTATTCCCAAGGGTATTAATTTTTACATTGATAAAAGAGAAACTTTGATTTCTAAATGAGTTATGAGTTCAAAAATATTTCAAGAGCAGTTACCTCTTTTAAGGGGATAGTTTGAGCAATTATCTTAAACTAGAGGAAGAGTATATTTTTTTTAAACATTAAGCATGAATATATATATTATTGGGAGTAGTATTGAGCACCGATATGGGGATGAGTTCACACAACTCACATTCCTCATAAACCATGTATGCCAACATGGGTACATGATCATAATTTTTAGATGAATCTTAAATGCCTTCGGGCAGAGCTTAGTGGATCCACGTAGTTGAGGTGTCCTATATCCTGGCAAGGTATAGGACAGTTCCGGCAGCGTGAGCGAGATGTTGTATTATCATGTAGCTCATAGTGATGATTGTTGGTTAGAGAATCTCCCAATAGAGTTAACATGTATTTTTATATATCGGTTATTATGTTGAGGTCAGAGATGAGAAAGTGTTTTGTAAAGCTTTAAATGATTGAACTCCTTTATTTCTTTACATTCATCTTGAGTACATTGTTATCTATTGTAGTCCTTTGTTTCAGTTATTTGTTATTCTGCTATATTACATACTCGTACATTCAATGTACTGATGTCATTTGACCTGCATCTTTTAATGATGCAGATACAGGTTCTTAGGATACTCAATAAGAGTCCGTTGAGATCACTTCATCTGCTCTTCAGCTTTTGAGTAAGACCTCTTGCTTCTAGAGGACTCTAGTTTTATGAGTTGTTAGTAGTAGTTCCCTTGAGGAGTCGTGGGTCTTGTCCCGACACTCATCCTTGTATACAGTAGAGGCTTCATAGATAAACGGTTTGGAGAGTATTTCAGTTTCAGATATTTTATTTAAAACTTATGTTTCATACTCAGTATATTCAGCGATGTTTTGAGATTCAGTAAACTGTTTTTAAAAGTTTCTTTCAATTTGATGCTTATGTATGCTTGAGTTAGTCTTCTGCTTGTAGTCAGCCAGGATGAGGGTTCGCTTGGGGACCAGTGATGGTTCTCGAGTGCCGGCCACGTCCAGGGTGTAGGCTCGGATCGTGACACGCTTAGTGTACTTTTTAGTAATAATAGGGAACATTATAAAATATGTCATCAAATTATTAAAAATTATTCACTTATATCATTCGTTAAAATTTTGGTTCATTTATGTCATCATCGTTATAAAACATGTTCATTTATGTCATTATTTTTAATAGTTATTTTGTAAAAAAAGTTGTCACATGGCCTCTTGTTAGAAGTCCACACAAAAAAATTGGACTCATGAAAAAAAAAATATGGAACATGGAAAAATTACCAACATATTTATGGAAAACATCTATAATTTTAAAAAAAATTACAAAAACCCACTATATGTCATTTTATAGAAAACTCTCCCTCTCTGCCCCCCTCTCTCTCTCTCTCTCCCTCTCTCTCTCTCTCTTTTTCCAATAAGGAGAAATACATTCAAATGTATTATGTATCAATTATATTCAATAGGTTAGATTTTTTTATTTTATATTAATTGTATTTGAAAAAATGTATTTGGAATTTTGTATCAAGTGTATTTGTATTCATACAAATACAACATGCATCCATCCTCTATGTCAAATATATTATGTATCAATTGTATCCAATCAAAGTGAGGATGGATACAATTGTATTCGTTGTATGTTGAATACGATTGATACATAATACAAAATAATTATGCATTAAATAAATACAGAATACAATGCAAAATAAATATAAAATACAATCATCTCTCCTCCCTCTCTTGATCTCGCTCACCTCTCTCCCCATACTACTAAGTTGGAGTAGGTACTATGGTGGTACAATGGAAACGGGTACCACGCCGGTACACTAACATCTGGAGAAGGTACCATGGCGATACAATGTAAATGGGTACCACAACGGTACACTAACTTAGGATCGCTTACCACATCGGTACATTAATAATGTGTATGAGTGGGTTCCATGAGAGAACATAATTGGCTTGTTGTGTTGCAATGATTTCAGTGGTGATGCATATAGATTTTGGACTATGTTGTACTTGTGTATGATGTGCTTACTGAATTATGGTTGTCTGTCCATATTTTGTATACTAGAACTAGTCGTAATCCTATCAGTATACTGTGGTTGTGTATTGATATTGCACTTTATCTTTCTTTGTTGAGTATAGGACATCTTTAGGAGGTTGCTTCATGACCTCAACTGTGAGACCTCCACTATCTGAATCCAAGGCTGACTACAGATTCCTCTTTACCTTTTTGGTACTTTATTCTGACTCAGACATTCTAGACTTATGTTTTCTTTCTTTTGTTTAGGGGTGCATCCCCTATTCTGGACTTGTTAGATGTGTTGGTACCACAACTTCAAAGTTGTAGGGAGTTTATTCCATATTTGTTTGTTAAGTTCTCTGAGTTTATGGGAACTCAACATTTTAGTTGTTTTTAAATTATTTTCCTAAGTATTTTATGGCATGGCTTGGTTTTTAAATGATTTGATAGGTTAGGTTTAGATTGGTAGTTAGGGTAGAGTGGGTGCCACTCACGATAGATCAGGGTTGTGTCAAAATTTATACTAAATACTGAATGGAGTCTTCTAAAAGCAATGAGGTATTACCAAATGTTGATGGGAAAAGATCCTAGTGAAGCATCTGAGGCCGATCTTGAACACCTGAATATGCATCATTTAAAGATGCAGTGTCAAATGGTGTCAGTACATTGACTGTATGGTATGTAAAATAGCTTAATGAAACAACATGCTAAACTCAATATACTAAACTAAAATAGCAAATTTGAAGGCAGACTGTAATATATATAGTTGTCTCGTGAACATACATCTTTCCTCCATGAAGCATTTAGATTGGTAACGGATGTTGGACTTGAAGTGTTATGACCCAAAGTACACACTAGATGTGACATGTTGTATAGGATCCCAAGAGGCCCTACACAAGCCACTTGACATACATACAATACGACATAATAGAAAATACGAGAATTCAAAAAGAATGTCTCATATTATAAAAAAATTGACATAAAAGTGGAAGTCTAACATAGTCTCGACAAGCCATTCTTATGTCTCAAAATAAGTGGTCGGGACGTAAACCGTACACCACGTACAATGTCTGAAAACTCAAAATGTAAGAGAGTAAAATAAATGTGACATGATCCACAGAACATAAGGACTCACCAATTCTTCCAACTTTGGATGATTAAGCACTAGCTAGGAGCGGGAGGAGGAAGATCGTCGGACCCTACATTAGTGAAAAAATATAGATACAAGTATGCATTAGTACATGGGATGTACTAAGTATGAAGGACATGCATAAAACATGAAATATGATCATAAGGACATAATAAAAAGTGTGATATGCATGACCAAGATAAATATCGTAAAAATATTTAAAGAAGAATCGTAAACCATAAACATGGTCAATACATCTTAAAACATAATGAAAGCTTCATAAAACCTTTGAAAGCAACTTAGTTCATTTTGTGAGATAATAGCTTTAACCGACAATAGACCATGTGAGCTATAACATGGAATCCGATGTAACTCCCACACCTAGAAGGGAGAGTCTACTTGTCAAGGTAGAGCTCTGTAAGTATCATATCATATGAAATATGTGGATCCACTAGTTAGGCCATTTAAGACAATTCTAGGGGGGCACGTAGTTTGGAACTAGAGGTTGCTAATAGAGACTAGCCTATTTGAGTGTCCACCTCAAGTTCTCTCAGTGCTAAGTTAAATCCCAACGAAATAGTCATATTCATAGACATATCATCGTACATGAGAAAATTACAATTTAGTTACTAATCCAAGATTAAAACATCATAGAGTAGCTCCTTAAACCATGTGTAAGAAAACCTTTTACTAATTGTGATTTCTTAATGTGAGAAAACCTTTCATAATTTATCGATGCTCATCTTAAAGAAACCTAGATCATAAAACATTCATTTTCATAAATCATGCATAACTTCATGAAAATATCATTCATTGATTCAAGCTTCTTCATAAATTCATATCTTTTAGGGTTAATAGTCAAAATCAAGAAAAATGTATGGGTTCAAGTGAAATCAATTGGAAACTTGTAATTAAGTCAAAACAATCGTAAAAAGATCAAAATTAAACAATTGAATCAACATAATTATAACCCATGAAGAAATTAACTGAAAACCTAATCAATTTTTGTGAATTTGAACTTTGGAGAATTGGGAAACATTGGGGATCAATGGGTGAATGAAACCCATTGATGAAGGCCTACCACTACTAAAAACGGCGGGCACAAAAGCGACAGACGGTGTCGCTCCAAAAAGCAACAGCATTTGCCACACTGTCAATCACTTTTAAATAATAATAATTATTTTTTAAATTATTTTACAAAAAGCGACGGATGGCATCTCTTAGTCCGTCACTTTTTTCGTGGATTTTTGGGCCAAATATATATATATATATATATATATATATATATATAATTAATAAATATTTATTTAATATAAGTAGAGACGTCGTCCGTCGCTTTTTATTAAAAATAATTATTTTTAAATAAAAAAATAACCACGACGTCCATCGTTTTGGAGTTATTATAATTTATTAATTTTTTTAAAAATTAGTAATAGACGACATCTATTAGTCCGTCGCTTTTTGGTCAAATGACTGGTCAAATACTTTAAAAAAGCGACGAACAATATCATTTAGTTCGTCGCTTTTTAGTCAAAAGAAGGGTCAATTTTTTAAAAAAAAAGTGACAGAAAAAGAGACGTTGTCCGTCGCTTTTCTTAAAATATCTGGGAGACCAGACAAGATTTTTCCCATTTTTTCTTCCCACTCATTCTCTCTCTTCTCCTCAACCCTTGTGTCTGAGTCCAGCTGTCGACGTCACCGACGTTGTTCCCGACGCTGCCTGCTGCTCACCAGTCGCCAACTAACGTCGCCGCTGCTCCTCTCTCTTCATTATCTCCTTCTCCTTTAAGGTTTTGGTTTAATTTATTCATCAATTTTTTTATTTTTATTTCAATTTGAGTCATATTTAATTTTGTTAGTTAGTTTATTGTGATTAGTTTATTAAATTTGTGTTTATTGATTGTTAGTTTGAATGGTTGATTGTTAGTTAGTGTTTGAATTTGGGATTTTTGATTTTATAATTAGTTTGAATTTGAGATTTTAGGACTAGTTTGAACTTGGAATTTTAGGAATAGTTTTAATTAGGGTATTTTAGGACTAGTTTGAATTTGAGATTTTAGGACTAGTTTGAATTTGAGATTTTAGGACTAGTTTGAATTAGGGTATTTTAGGATAACAAATTTCAATTTGGAACTTTAGAACTAGTTTAAATTTGGGATTATAGGACTAGTTTGAATTTGAGATTTTAGGACTAGTTTGAATTAAGGTATTTTAGGACTTATTTGAATTTGGGATTTTAGGACTAGTTTGAATTTGGGATTTTAGGACTAGTTTGAATTAGAATATTTTAGGACTAGCTAGTTTTGAATTTGAAATTTTAGGACTAGTTTGAATTTGGAATTTAGGACTAGTTTGAATTTAAAATTTTAGGTCTAATTTGAGTTAAGATATTTTAGGACTTGTTTGAATTTGGGATTTTAAGACTAATTTGAATTAGGGTATTTCTTGAGTTGATACTGAAGTGTTAATTTGATATTTGAAGTTAGTAATTGAAGTGTTTTGAGTATAAGATGTATGTTTGAATGTCATGAATATATTGACCATGAGTTTTTTTTTTTAATTAGTAATTGATCAAGTATTTTGACTTTTGAATATAACTGAATTGTGTAAATATTATTGAGTTGAGAATTGATGAAGTGATTTTGAAGTCAGAGAAGTTAGATATGAACTTGAATTACAACTTAATTAGAACTTATAATTAATTATAACTTGAACTTAATTAGGAATATGAACTTGAAATCTTGTTGACCTTAATTAATTAGAACTTGAATTTAATTTGAACTTTATTAGAACTTGAATTTAATTTGAACTTTGAAGTACTTGAAATCTTATTGACCTTAATTATTTTGAACTTAATTAGAACTTTATTAAACTTAATTAATTTACAATAACTTTAAAAATTAATTAGAAATATATAAACTTAATTAGAACTTAAACTTGATTTGAACTTAATTAGTGTTTACGAATTAATTAAGCTTGAATTTTGTAGATCTTTAAATCTTAGTATTTATGAACTAATTAATTATTAGGTATATAAATTAGCTAAATATATATAAGTAATAATAAATATAATTATTAAGTAATTATAAATATATATTAAAAATATAAATTAATTTAATGTAGTTAAATTATTATTAAATTTAATTCACAATTGAATATCCATATTTTTATAGATGAATCATCGTTTGTGGATGTATAATATGCATTATGAAACTGGTGGTAGTTTGAAACCTGAGTTTATTGACGGTGTTAGAGGTTTTATTGAACATACAATGTCACTTGATATTTACAAGAATAATGGATTAGTTAGGTTTCCTTGTAGTGCATGTAGGTGCTTAAAAATTTTTGAACCAAATACAGTCATGGTTCATATGTAAGCCTAGATATTTTGTATGGGTTGATCATGAAGAAAGAGATTGATTGAATGGTATGTTTTATAATTCGATTCACGTGGATTAATATAATATGTTTATACCACATGGTCAAATTAGGGTTGAACATGATGAAAGGGTTGAACATGATAGGGTTCATAAAATGATCAATGATTCTTTCAGAGTTCAAGGTGGGATGGAACACGGACAATATTTTCATGAAGCTCCTAATGAAGAAGCAAGATGTTTCTATGATAAATTAGAAAGGTCTAGTCGTCCAATATGTGAAGCGAGTCTGCATTCTACCTTGTCAGTTGCAGTTAGATTAATGAATATTAGATCAGATTGAAATGTTCCTAATGCGGCTATGGACTCAATGGTTAATCTTTTGGGTGAACTAGTTAATTCGGAGTTTAACCTACCTGAGAACTTCTATCAGGCAAAGCATTTGGTTTCCAAGTTAGGATTGACATATAATAGAATTCATTGTTGTGTTAATGGTTGCATGTTCTTTTACAAGACTGATAGTGAATTAAAAAATTGTAAGTTTTGTAGACATGCTTGTTATAAGAGGACTCCTGCTGGAAAGATGGTCCCAGTTAAGACAATGCATTATTTACCTCTTATTCCTAGGTTCAAAAGGTCTTATGCGTCGATGAGGTCTACTCCATATATGAGATGACATCGTGAATATAGAAGGTTGTCGGGTGTCTTGTCTCATCAATCTGATAGAGAAACATGGAATCATTTTGATATTGTATATCCTGATTTTTCTAGTGAACCAAGAAATGTTAGATTGGGGTTGAGTGCAGATGCTTCACACCATTCTCTAATGCTGATTCACCTTATTCTTTCTGGCCTGTATTTCTTACTCTGTATAATCTTCCTCCTGAAATGTGCATGAAAAGTCCCTACATCTTTCTAAGTTGTGTTATTCCAAGTCCCTGCAATCCAAAAAGTTTGGTTGATGTCTATCTGGAACCATTGATAGATGAGCTCAAACAATTGTGGTTTAGAGGCGTACTGACTTATGATATATCAACTAAGCAGAATTTTACTATGTGTGCTTCTTTAATGTGGATTATTAATAATTTTCCTACACAAAGGATGTTGTCTGGTTGGATGACAGCTGGAAAGCTAGCTTGTCCGTATTGCATGGAAAAAATACATGGTTTGATTGTCATCGCCCGTTCTTGCCAATGGACCATGACTTTAGAAAGATGAAAAATGTATTCAGGAAAAATAAGATTGAAAAAGAACCCCCCTCCCTCCCACCCCCCCACCTCCATTTCTCACAAGGCATCAAATTAAGGAGAGAGTCTCTCAATTTCCTAAAGTTACAGAGGCTTCACCTTCTAGACTTCCTGGATATGGTGTTGAACATAATTGGACCAAACAGATCATATTTTGGGAGTTGTCGTATTGAAAGGATAATCTGTGATAATCTTGATGTGATGCACATTGAAAAAAATTATTTTGATAATTTATTTAACACAATGATAGATGTTAAGGTAAAGACAAAAGACAATCCAAAAGCTAGAATGGATATAAATAAATATTGTAGGAGAAGAGAGTTGTGGCTGCAGGAATTATCAAATGGTAAAATAGTTAAGCCCGAGGCCAGTTTTTCATGCCCATTGGATGAGAAACGTGAAATTTGTGAGTGGGTTAAAAATTTGACGATGCCGGATGGCTATGCTTTGAATTTAGGAAAGGGTGCATACATGAATGAAGGAAAATAAATAGGTATGAAAAGTCATGATTGTCATGTATTCATGAAAATTTTAATTCCTATCGCTTTTAGCCATCTACCTTAAAGGATATGGAAATCAATCACAGAGATAAGTCTTTTTTTTAAAGATTTGTGTTCTGAAAATTTGTTGGAGAGTAGTTTAGACAAGATGGAGGAAAATATTCATGTTATTACTACTAAGTTGGAGAGATTTTTTCATGTGGTTTCTATGATATGATGGAGCATCTTCCAATTCAGCTTGTACAAGAGGCCCGCCTCGGAGGTCCAGTTTGAACAAGACAGATGTATCCATTTGAGAGGAACATTGAAATATTTACTAACTTTTTTCCTTTATTAACATATATAAATATATACATGCAGAAAAATTGGCAATTCCAAGCAAACAATTAACCAAATGAGAAAGATCGAAGGATCAGTTGTTCAAGTTCAGATTGAAAGAGAAACTGGTGATTTTTATTCTTTTTACTTTGGGAATGAAGTGTCATGTAGGAGAAACAGACTCAATCACAATGATGAAGGTGATATTGATCTTTTATTTCCACCGATATCATTTTTAATCAAATTGATTGAGGATATAAAAGCGTGGAAAGCGAGGCTTCACTAGTATGGAAATGCAATCAGCTGTGACACATATTTTACTTAATTGTCAAGAGATTCGACCATATCTCAAGTAAGTGTTAAAAGTATGTTATCAAATTACATATTAATAAGTGTTTATCAACTAATGAAAATCTGAATATACAATTATCAGGTTGTTCGTAAATACATGGGGTAATGAAGCCATCTATACAAGATTTTTCAAATGGCTAACAGAATATGTAAGTGTTTAAGTTTGCAAGTTTGCATTATATTTAATAATGTATTCATGGTATACTAAATTATATTATTTTTGAATAAAAATATATAGGTTTACGATGAATACTTAAATGTCAAACATTTGCAATTAGTGAGAGAAATTGTACTTGGACCTGGATCTCAAATTCAGACAATGAATATGTATTGTGATAATGATTTTAAGTTTCAATCTGAAGAAGTTTCTAGGAATAATAAAATAAATAATAGCGGTGTCGGCATACAAGGTGATGTAGATGGTACTAACAAAATTATTAAATATTATGGTGACATTCATGCGATTATTGAAGTAAGGTATTCAGGTTGGCCTAAAAAGAAGATCATATTATTTTGATGTAAATGGTTTGACCCATCACATAGACACACAAAAGTGAACCAACAACATAATATAGTTAAAGTTAGGCACACCAGGAAATATAGAAGTTATGATCCTCTTATCATTGCACAAAATGCTAAACAAGGGTATTATGCTTCATATGTATTGCATAGAGACAAAGTTGATTGATGGGTTCTTATAAAGACTAAACCTGTGGAAAGAATTTAAATTGACAATGTCTTAGTTGTGGCGTACCAAAATGAGGTTGCAATTGTTCAGCAACAAGTTGATGTTGAATTGGAAACCACACTAGAACCTCATCAACACATATTACAAGAAGTATCTGATAATGATATAATGACAAATGCTGAGGAAGAAATAAACGAGGATGAGGAAAATGAATCATTCTATGATGAAGAATGGGACAATGAAATGAAACATCTAAGAAGGAAGAATAGGGGAATGATGGAAATGAAACAAGCGAGGAGGAATAGTAGTAGAATGATAGCTAGTATATAAGTTAATTAATTTTGCTAATACTAATTTTATTTAATATATGATTTTTATATATTATCCATGTAAATTTGCATACATATGTCATCAGGGGGTGACGTTAATAGATCTCGCGAGCATCTTGCAATTATCCAACCTAATAAGGCTAAAAAGAAGAAGTCTAGGAGACCCATAAATCCTAAGGATATTCCATGATTTCTTTCTTCTGCATCGGAGCAACATATTACTCATGATATCCATTTATTTATTGTTCCATTTGGTACGATAGATCCTCGGGCATATTATCCTAATTACCGTCGACCAGCCAATGCTACCTCTTCTTCACAGTCATTGCCTCCACGACGCTACAAGGACTTACCTTTAGAGGCTATTCATCGAGCACGTCCCTTATCGACAAGTAGGTTATTGGTTGCTACTCCATATTCTTCTCCATCTCCCATGGGTACATCTCCTTAGTTGTCTGCCATGAGGATTAGAGATTCTAGTAGAGAGCAGTCAAATGCTATGGCCGATATGCTTTCATTGACTTTCATTGACTCAGCGTTATGTGCATCCTGGTATATCACCTACCCCTGCACCTAGTGCTACACCAGATGAGAGGTCTGCTCTAGCACCTGGATAGAGGGACAGGCTTGGCAGAGTTATTATTGAGCCAGATTGATCATCATAAGTTTATTTTATTATCTATTTGTTACTTTATTTTATTTATTTCTTATACTTTAATATATTATTCATGAACTAACATGTTTATTATGTGTTTTGCGGGTGGAATCCTGCAAAGGATGTTGCCCAGGAATTAAAAGAGTATGTTATAAGGGTTTTTACATAGGCTTAACACTCCTAGAGCGGGATACCAAACAGTATACATCAGGCGATGTTTAATGAATTTAAGGTATATATTTTTTAGTTAAGTTTAATAATTTTAGTATACTCTACTTTTTTTTTATCATCTAACGCTACTCATTTTTTTCTCAGACTGTGTGTACTTGGGAACCGAGGTACAATATGGTCATTGCGACCACATTTCATAGGATGACATCAGTGAGACTGTCTAGCTAGCTAAAGAAAGTCTGAAATACTAATCAATGTCTGGGTAGGATGTTGCCTCATGTTTTTGATGAATCGTGCCAGTATTGGAAAATAAATAAGTTCAAGGCAATTTATGAACAAGCCAAAAAGGCTAGAAACAGTCTTAAGGGTGGCTTGTTGCACATCGAGGATGCAAAGAGCGTTGGAACAATTACAAGGGAGATGGTAAGTTCTAATTCAAACTTTTAAATAAATAATTAATTGATTAATATCGTTAAAGATTTCATTTTTTATTTATAGGAAAAAGAATTGGGGTGCATTTTCCTTGTACTGGAGGTTTTCAAGAGACTTATGTGAAGAAGAAAGAAAATGAGTCGGATCCGGACGTGTAGGTGGAGGAAAAGGCTGAACGAACTTTTGTAAGTTATTCAATATGAATAGTGAATATATATATATATGTATTGATGCTAATTTTTATTTTAATATGCAGAAAAAGTATAATCAGTACGTGAATGAGAATCTAGATAGTTCGGTCCAAATGGCGCCTGAAATGTCCACTCAAATTGTTGTTAAAAGAGTTGGAAAGAGGGACCCCCCTTGCGCCGTCGTCGTCGTCGCTCGCTCGGCTCCGGCTCCGGCTTCGGCTTTAAAAAATGATCGAGAGATTATTTTTTGGACAAAGTTTGTTTTAATTTTTTAGTTAATTATTTATTTAATTAAATAAATGGCCAAAACATTTTAATTATTTAATTAATTAATCGAAACGACTCGAATCCGCGCGACCGGTTTTATTTTTTTTTAAAATCCATTTTATTTGAATTTTCCACCGTTGGAGATGACTGTTCTGAAAGGTTGCAACTTTCAGGAACAACCATGACCGTTTTAAAGGTTGCAAACTTTCATGAATGGTCGTGTGGTTTTTGAAAGGTCCCAACCTTTCGGAACCAGTGCTTCTTGGCTATAAATACCTGTGAATCCTCAGACTTTTCACTTACGAAATTTCTGACTTCTTCTTCTTCTTCTGCACAAATTTTATTCGTGTACTTTACTGTCGTTGAGTGGCTCGCTGACACCAGTGTTTTGGGTATCAATACACTAGTGAATAAGATCGTTCTATCCTGGAAGGATATATTCCAATTCAAACCTCGGATATTAGAGGAGAATAATTTCCTTAAGGGGACACTGTGCATTCAGTGGGCTCGATTTTCTTTCCATTCTGTTTCATACAGATTCTGATACATTTTACAGATTTTAGTTTTTGTTAATTAATTTATGTTCTTCACTACGTGATTTAAACTTTGGATATTTACTGCTTCAGCAAAGTTTTTGTTATCACTAGAATTGTTTAGAATACAGATTCAATAACAATCTTAAGGAAATTATATTTTAATTGTTAATCTGTGATTCTGGTGGAGACAAAGACCTTCGCGGTTTTATACTCCTATTAAGTTTGCAATTTAAGTTGTTGGTTACTGAATCAGTTGTATCGATTTTTGTTTATCATAAATGGCAATTGAAAACGATACGACTTCGGTGGCTTTTGCTGTACCAATCCGAACTTCTCTACCACCAGCAGAGAAACCGAGAAAATTCTCTGGTGCGAATTTCAAAGGATGGCAGCAACGGGTATTTTTCTGGCTTACCACTCTTGGTCTGTAGAAGTTTACCAATGAAGAAATTCTAGTGCCTACTGCTGATATGCTAGACAGAGAAAAATCCATGATTATTGAAGCATGGAAACAGGCAGACTTCTTATGTAAGGGCTACATTTTAAGTGATTTAGAGGATGAGTTATATAACATTTTTAGTGCAGTGACAACTTCGAAAGAATTGTGGAATGCACTTGAGAAGAAATATAAGACAGAAGATGCATGCTTGAAAAAGTTTGTGGTCACAAAATTTTTAGACATTAAAATGTCAGATAATAAAACTGTTGGATCACAAGTGCAGGAGCTTCAACTTATTTTCCATGATCTGATTGCTGAGGACATGGTAGTTAATGATGTTTTTCAAGTGGCTGCAATGATTGAGAAGTTACCTCCTTCGTGGAACGACTTCAAGAATTATTTAAAGCACAAACACAAAGAAATGAAGCTTGAAGATCTTGTGATTCTCCTCAAGATCGAGGAAGATAACAAGACCGCCGAAAAAGAAGTCTCGTGAAAGTTCGAAAATAATGGAAGTTAATATTGTTGAAGAAGCTCCCACCAAAGGCAAGAAGAGAAAGAAGTCCAACGAACAGAAGTTAGGACAGGCCAAGAAGAAATTCAAGGACAACTGTTACAATTGTGGTAAGGCTGGTCACAAGTCTTCTGACTGTTATGCTCCAAGAAAGGACAAGGACAAAGGCAAAAGTCAAGCAAACATCATGGAAGAGATGGAAGACACAGATGACCTCTGTGTAATGATCTCGGAGTGCAACTTAGTTGGAAATTCCAAGGAGTGGTTTCTCAACTCAGGTTCCACTCGACATATTTTCTCTGTAAAAGAAGCCTTTGCAACGTGTACTCCTGTTGAGTTCGATGAAGATTTGTTCATGAGGAACATAGCAACATCAAGGATTGCAGGAACTAGGAAAGTAACGTTGAAAATGACATCCGTCAAGGTGTTGACTTTGAACAACGTTCTGCACGTTCCTATTATTAGGAAGAATTTAGTTTCTGCTGCACTGCTCGTTAAGAACATGTTTAAGTGTGGCCTAGTTAGTGACAAAGATTTAATAAGTAAGAATGAGATGTTCTTAGGAAAGGGTTACCTCACTGATGGCCTTTTCAAACTGAATGTAATGGTTGTTGACAGTATTAATAAGAATTCTGATTCTGTTTACTTATTGGAGTCAAATGATTTATGGCATGCCCGTTTGGGACATGTAAACTACAAAGCCTTGCGAAAATTGATTACTTTAGAAGTATTGCCTGATTTCAAGTGTGATAAATCAAAATGTGAAATTTGTGTTGAATGTAAGTTTGTTAAACATCCTTATAAGTCTGTTGACAGGAATTCAAAACCTTTAGACTTAATTCACACAGATATATGCGATATGAAGTCAATACCATCTCGCGGTGGGAAAAAGTATTTTATAAATTTTATTGACGATTGCACTTAATTTTGTTATGTATATTTTCTTAATAGTAAGGATGAAGCAATTGATGCATTTAAGCAATACAAAAATAAAGTGGAGAATCAATTAAATCAAAAGATAAAAATGATTCGGAGTGATAGGGGTGGAGAATACGAATCTCATTTTGCAGAGATATGTTTAGAATATGGTATTATTCATCAAACTACTGCACCCTATACACCACAATCAAATGGATTGGCAGAACGGAAGAACAGAACATTAAAGGAATGATGAATGCCTTGTTAATCAGTTTGGTTCACCGCGAAACTTGTGGCGGGAAGTAATCCTTACGACTAACAAGATACTCAATAGGGTACCCCATAGCAAAACACAATCGATTCCATATGAGTTATGGAAAGGAAGGAAACCCAACTTGAAATACTTCAAAGTGTGGGGGTGTTTAGCCAAGGTAGAGGTTCAGTTACCCAAAAGGGTGAAAATTGAACCTAAAACAGTGGATTGTGTATTTATTGGATATGCTGTGAACAGTAAGGCCTGTCGGTTTTTGGTTCACAAATCTGATAATCCTGAAATTCATGTTAATATGATAATTGAGTTAGATAATGCTGAGTTCTTTGAACACATTTATCCGTATAAAACTGAATGTGAGTCGACAAGTGAAAGACCTAAACGATCACGGGAAGAATCAACGAAAAATACACTACCTAACAAGGATCCCAGGCGTAGTAATCGTCAATGGAAATCCACTTCTTTCGGACCAGATTTTGTGGCATTCTTTCTTGAAAATGGGCCTCAAACATTTAAAGTAGCAATGTCTTCGTCTGAGTCAACTTATTGGAAAGAAGCAGTCAATAGTAAGATCGAATCAATTTTGAGTAATCATACTTAGGAATTGGCTGATCTTCCTCTAGGAAATAAACCTTTAGGATCAAAGTGGATCTTTAAAAGGAAAATGAAAGCCGATGGGACTATTGACAAATATAAGGCTAGACTTGTAGTCAAAGGATACACACAAAAAGAAGGTCTGGATTACTTTGATACATACTGTCCAGTAACAAGGATAACATCTATTAGGATGTTAATAGCACTAGCGGCAGTGCATGATCTTAAAATCCACCAAATGGATGTTAAGACAACCTTCTTAAATGGAGAGTTGGAGGAAGAAATTTACATGGAACAACCTGAGGGGTTTGTAGTTCCCGGTAAAGAAGAGAAAGTGTGCAGGCTTGTTAAGTCGCTTTATGGGCTCAAACAAACACCCAAACAATGGCACGCTAAATTTGACCTAATAATGTTGGCAAATGGATTCAAGATTAACGAATGTGATAAATGTGTTTACATTAAAAATATTTTGAATCATGAAGTCATTGTTTGTCTGTATGTTGATGACATGTTAATAATGAGTAAAGATATTGACGATATAAATGCTACTAAGCGCATGCTGTCCGGCAAGTTTGATATGAAGGACTTAGGAGTTGCTGATTTGATCTTAGGGATCAGGATTCTCAAAACTCCTAAAGGACTAGCATTATCTCAATCTCATTATATTGAAAGATTATTGGACAAGTTCAAGTACTTGAATTTCAACGATGTCAAAACTTCAATTGATATAAGCTTTACATTTCAAAAGAATGAAGGTGAAAGTGACTCTCAATTGGAATATGCCAGAGTGTTGGGAAGTTTGATGTATATTATGAATTGTACGCGATCAGATATAGCATGTGCTATTAGCAAGCTGAGTCGGTTCACTAGTAATCCTAATCAAATTCACTGGATGGCAATGAAACGTGTGTTGGGGTATCTGAAACAAACAGAACACTATGCTTTGCATTATAATAAATACCATGCTGTGATTGAAGGATATAGTGATGCAGATTGGATCACCGGGTCAAATGAAGTAAAATCCACAAGTGGTTATGTGTTTACCCTTGGTGGAGGAGCGGTCTCTTGAAAATCGTCCAAACAGACATGTATTGCTAGCTCCACAATGAAATCTGAATTTATTGCCTTAAGGCTGGTGAAGAAGCTCAATGGCTCCGGAATTTCTTAGAGGACATTCCATTCTGGCCCAAACCTATGGAACCTATATGCATACATTGTGATAGTCAAGCAGCAATAGTTAGGGCAGGGAGCGTCATGTACAACGGGAAGTCTCGTCATATACGAAGGAGACATAATACCGTAAGACAACTGCTCTCTAGTGGAACTATTACAATTGACTATGTGAAGTCAAGAGATAATGTGTCAGATCCACTAACGAAAGGTCTAGTGAGAGAGGCAGTTGAAAGATCATATAAGGGAATGGGTTTACGGCTTAGGAAAAGTCATCATGGTGGTAACTCTACCTAGCAGAATGGAGATCCCAAGGGCTAGGTTCAAGGAGAAAAACAAAGTTGTGACTGACGGTTCGACATTGTCAATAAACTCAATCCATTCTCATGATGAAGAAAATGTTCAGGAACGAGGTTAAAATATTAAGGCTTGTTAATGAGTTAATAAAGCTTAAAGTTTTTAATGATTTGCTAAGTTCGGCAGACTTGACCAAATAGTGTATCTACGCGATGATACGGTTAGAAATCACCTATGTGAGTGTGAAGTGTAAGCACTTCAAATAGGATTATTGTAAAAATCATGTTCTCTATACACTCATGAAACCAGGAGGCGTTCATGGCTGAAACGAACACAAGCGTAAGAACCATAAACGATAAAGGGCTAATTGTGTGGCATATGGTTGTCTAGGTATACACCAAAGCTCGACGGTTCAAAGATATCACATCTACCGATTGACGAGTATATCTGACATATGTTCACTACGGAAAGTTCAACGGGAAACCTACTTATCCAGATGCAATTGATCCTTGCTTGTAAAGTACACACTCGTCCGTGCATTCCTTTATGTTATAACCATTCCATATTCATGTGGGGGATTGTTGGGTATATAGCAAGAGTTAATGGGAAATGGAGGGAAGATGAAAAAATAAATTTGAAAGGTTATGCTTTAGTAAAAAGGCATTTCTCCCTCATTGGTGGTGGAAAGAAAAATTGAAGTGTTTAAATAGATAAACACTTCTATTATTTGTTAAAATGTTTGGAAAGAGGGACCCCTCTCGCGTCGTCCTCGTCGTCCTCGTCGCTCACTCGGCTCGGCTACGGCTTTGGCTTTGGCTTTGGAAAATGATCGAGAGATTATTTTTTAGACAAAGTTTGTTTTAATTTTTTAGTTAATTATTTATTTAATTAAATTAAATGGACCAAAACGTTTTAATTATTTAATTAATTAGCCGAAATGACTCGGATCCGCGCGACCCATTTTATTTAAAATACTTTCTCATTTTATTTAAATTTTTTACCATTGGAGATGACTGTTCTGAAAGGTTGCAACTTTCAGGAACAGCTATGACCGTTTGAAAGGTTGCAAACTTTCATGAATGGTCGTGTGGTTTCTGAAAGGTTGCAACCTTTCGGAACCAGTGCTTGTTGGCTATAAATACCTGTGAATCCTCAGACTTTTCACCTACGAAATTTCTGACTTCTTCTTCTTCTGCGCAAATTTTATTCGTGTACTTTACTGTCGTTGAGTGGCTCGCTGACACCAGCGTTTTGGGTATCAATACACTGGTGAATAAGATCGTTCTATCCTGGGAGGATATACTCCAATTCAAACCTCGGATACGAGAGGGGAATAATTTCCTTAAGGGGACACTGTGCATTCAGTGGGCTCGATTTTCTTTCCATTCTGTTTCATACATATTCTGGTACGTTTTACAGATTTTAGTTTTTGTTAATTAATTTTTGTTCTTTACTACGTGATTAAACTTTGGATATTTACTGTTTCTGCAAAGTTTTTGTTATCACTAGAATTGTTTAGCATATAGATTCAATAACAGTAGGCAATACACAAGTAGTAATGTAAAAATCAAGTTTTCGATTATTCATTTATAGAGTTAATCTCCCTACTTTTCACTATAGATGTCCAATTTTGGCTTTTCGATGTTGTTTCTGTAGAATTTATTGTTTCTTTTACTATTGTGCTTTTTGGTAGCTGACGAAAATTTCTCCTATTTGCCTAATTATTTTTGTGTATATCATTGGTGATTCTTCATGTATGGTAACCTTCTTCTTTCCTGTGAAGTGAGTTTCTTTTTATAGTTTAATTTGCTGATTTTTGTTGGTGAATGTATTTCCATTGACAAGTTTATTTGAAATTCCCTAGCTATACCTACAAAAAGTAGCAAACTATTGAAAACTTCACTTTTGAAAACTTTGAAACTAATAGAATCAACACCAATTAGGACAGTGAGAGCCAACCAATGATAGACAAAAACATGATTGTTGGCGTTATCTTGTTGATCGACAGACCAATTGGTTAGGCTTGAGTGTTGAAACACCACTTAATGGTCCTAAGGGAATTTTAGATAGGGGATGATAGTGCAAGAAACATTGAGTGGACCAATCCATTGATTACTCTCAAACTTGCTAATACTAGCCCTTTTGATCTTGAGTAACAAAATTTCTGGGTGGATTAAAGATCTGAAGCATCCTCGTGACTCTCTCGTAGATCTTGAATATTTATTTGAGGCTCGTAGGGAGAATAATGAAGATCAAATATCTGATGAGTACTGAGTACTAGTGGCCGAGTTTCGAGCATTAGCCTTATTTATGAAGTCATGAACATTTTGGGTCATTAGATTATGAATAGATTTTCAGGTGTCCAAAGTAATAAGTACTATAGGAAATATTTATTCTTATGATTACTCCTCTTCTTGTATTGATATTTTTTTTAAAGATCTCCTTGGGACTAAGTTCCTAAGAAAATCAAGATGTAATGATCATGTAGTGTTATTATTTGTTTCTTTGAAACTGAGACAAATTGTTCTGAAAAAACTCAACACTTAGCATTCCAGATGTGCTATCAGTAAATAAAAACTATGAACAACCTTCATAAATTAAGAAATCATACGTGATTTCATAGAAAGTAACTTTAAATTCTAATTACTATGTCAATTTTAGATTTAGACTCTAGGGAGAATTATAAGAATATAACTCTAACCATACTATAAGATATTGATCATGTCCTTTGTTAGAAACTTTAATGTTTTGCATCTTTTTCAGTAAATATATTGAGATTTTATCTTTCTTCTTTATGAGTTTATTTTTTTCACTAAACTACATAAACTTCTTCTTTTTTTACGGCTCAAGAATTTGAATATGAAGAATGCATCGTTCAAGAAAGTATGGAGCAAGTTGAAGTTCAAGAGTTCTTTTACTTTGATTAGGGGTAGTTTAAAGACGACATCTTATTATTTATATATGCTGCAATTTTTCATTTTTAGGAGTTGATAAAGATATGATATATCAACTTGAATATGATATATCTTCTTTAATTAGTTCTTTCTATAATTAACAATTAAGTTTTATATGAGTTTAATTATTAAATATATTTTTATGTGTTTATATGTATAAAACATTTAATATTATTCAGTATAAATTTTTGTATAATAGCAAATGAAAATGGGGTCATTAAAACTCATTTACAAATATCTTATCAAATATAGAAATGACCATTAGCGATGGAAAATTTGATCATTAAAAGTATTGATATTGAAACTAACATACAAATAACGAAAGAAATTTTGATCGCTAAAAGTACTATATAGGGAAAATCCGATCGCTAAAAAGGACATAACAATCAAAATTTATTTGGTCGTTAAATGTACTTTTAATGACCGAAATGAAATACAACTCGTTGACTTCTAACGTCGGGGTTTTTAACGAGTAGTTATGACCGTATTTTCTCTGCTCGTTATTGATATTTAGCGACCTGATTTAGACTTTTAACGATCAAATTTTTCTTCACTAATGACCATTTTTCTTGGATGAGTTTTTGGGACAAGCCCCAAATTAATTCTAACTGACTGGAACTGAAAGACTAAAATGAAGAAATAACAATAGGTCTTGTCCTCGAAAGATGAGGACTCACCAAACTCTATTGCTAAGATTATATGAAATTGTACTAACCGCAAACTGGATACTGAGCATCTAAACCTAAATTTTAAAATAATATAGCGCAAGAGATTATACAGTTAGTACTTTGAATGAACTGAGTATATGAGATGGGCACAATTTGAACATGATAAATCTCAAATGTTGAACTAAACATACAACTGAAATACGTGAGCTGATGCGATGACCAAAGAGTAAGACATACAACTAATAAATACTGAAATAATTGAATGCAAGATCAATGCTATAATCTAAAACTGAATTGTGGGAGATACTATTAACCGACATACTTCGTCTGAGCTAAATAGAGTCCAATTTGTACCCAACTAAGAGGGTTCTTTGTACCTTGTCAGTCCTGATACAATGGGTGATCCTTAAAAACCTATGACGACACGTGATTCTGGGACTTAGATATTGTTACTAAAGGTCTCAGTCCTAGCTATTATAGGTGAGCTTTTATCCCTATGTCCGCTCGGTGCTAAATAATACTACCAACTGAACTTATGTTGATAACTAAATAATACTAACAAAATTGAATAGCTCAGAAAATCTGAAAATCTGATAATAACTGATAGACACTTTATCTGAAAGCATCTTTAAACATGTAAAACTGAAAAACTAAGTATAAAGCTAATCATGACAATTTTTGTATTATGAAGAAAATATGCAATTTAAAACAACACAGTTTAGAGGCATCAAGTATTTGTATTCTCAGGGTTCAAAATATTTAAAGAAAATGTGTTGAATCTTGTGGAAAAACATGTCTTTATAGACTATTCATGACAAGGTACTGAAATAAAAAGACATTCATATTTTTTGTAAAACCCTAGATTTTTGTAGGAGTGAAATATTGGAGAACCGAGTTCACTTTGAGACTCAATGGGTGAAATGATACCCATTGATAAAATCGCACATACCTGGAATGGAAAGCCTTGGTATATTCCTAAACTTGAAGCTTGAAGGTGAATAACCCTAGTTTCTTGCTTGAGAGAACTTATAATGGGGAGGTGTTTTTGTCGACTGGTTTTCCTTAATTCTACTTAAGATAGGTCAAAACATCGTGTGTTAGGTAAGTCCATGACCTATCAAATTAAAGATCTGTGTGTCTTCTTTCCAACACCATCAAACATTCGTTAATTTGATTTTGGAGTAAAAACTTATGACTGTTTTATCAGAGACACTCTCAACATAGATTTCAGGACCATAGCCTTAAACCCGCCCCACCCCACATCCGCCCCATTGTCATCCCTATCCACCATGTACCAATAAGGTGAGTGACATCCTAGTCAATCTTCTTATTTCCTTGGATAATAGATCCAAGATATTTGAGACTTACTCTCTTTTACACAATATGTGTATCAACCCTCACTTCTACACTAGTCACACGCGTTACGATGTTGAACTCGCACTCCATATATTTAATCTTGGACTTGCTCAATCTAAACCCTTTAGAGTCGAGCGTATGCTTTTCCGACCTCCAACCGCCAAGTTTCATCAACCAAAACTATATCATCCGCAAATAATATACACCATAAATCCTCACCTTGATAAGAGGTATATTCGATTATGAAATATATGGGGTGTATCCGGTAACAAAAAAAACATTATAGTGGTGTTCAATGTAATTAACTTAATAAATTTTGATACGCTGTTTGCTTGCAACTCTCTCCGTGATAGAAGGTAGTGTAATAGATTGAAGAAAGATAAAGGTAGCAATTGAAAGCTAAGCTAGATTAGAAAGGGATCTAGACCTCTCAAACAGATAAAACAACAAATCCTTGCAAAGAAGAACATAAATTATTAAGCTAACAATGGAAATTATCCATGGGAAGTCGATATTATCTGGTGTAACAGCACGATGTGCGGACAATTTTAACACACAAACCAACTCTCATTCAACATTCAATTTTCTCCTTCTTAGCCCATTCGCAGCTCAAGGAATCAAATGTTGACTCATGTCAATCTTTCAATTGTCTCCTTCTTTAGCCCATTCGTAGCTCAAGGAATCAAATGTTGACTCATGTCAATCTTTCAACCATCTACTTGTGATTTGTTTACTGCTCTTACTCTAAAAGTCATTTCAGTTTCCCAAGGGCATCAACACAAAGATGCAGTTTACCAACATCATAGACACAACTGTAACAATTAGTGCTCGTTTGGCGTGAGGGATAAGAATAAATAGTCATGGGATAAAAAAATAGTCCTGGGATTAAATTTTGATGTCTTGTTTGGTTGCCATGTTTGGGATAACTTATCCCACCATTTATACTATAGTGGTGGAATAAGTTACCCCATATACATGGGGGATAAGTTATCCCAGGATGAGATAACTTGTTCCCAACCAAACGACCCCTTAATGAATTAGACCAAACATGGAATCTGCATCTTTAGAAACAAAAATGAACATAAGTTAGTTCACTTTGGCCGAATAATTACAGGTCTAAAATAGGCACGCAACTTACTACATATTACAAACATCTTTGTAATTCTCGTGATCAAGGCTACAACCTTAGGGTTCATCTACCATATCAGATGAAAATCATAATTAGTGTGTTTTGTCCTCCTGCCCATTTCCTCTAAAGCCTGATTCACATTCTTTTCCTTTCCTGATGCAACCTTGGGCAGCTGTAGAGAGTTCTGACTTTGAGAAATTAATCAAAATTTGCATGAGAACTGTAACAGCCATGAGAGCAGCTGATATTGCAACACCCTTCCATGACGACAACAAGGCAGTTGCTTGTAAAAAATTTATGGTTCTAAGATAAGAATGCATGCCCAAGATGCGACTACCTGTTATTTAGGAGAGACAACAAATAGTTTGATATAAGAAAGGAATTGAAATATCCCCCGGCATAATCAGAAAGTATCTTACCACAAGGGATTTCATTGGGTGGCATTTTCTTGCAACTTTTCTTCTCCAAAAGTGTCTTCGGCAATATGTTTGTCCAATAACTTACTGGTGGAAAGCAGGTGACAAGACAACACCAAAAATATGAGACTCATTCCAAGGAGATCGTATGCTTTTTAGACATCACAAATAAGCACAAGAAAGGGTCATTCCACAAAAAATATTTTATTAAGGATAATTTTTTTATTGATAGAATTTTGGCAAGGATACTTAACAAGGACAAACCTTGGCCACAAAGATATCTCTACACCATTGGCCTATGGCATCATCATTTTCAGGCAGATCCTTCTTCTCATGCCACTTGAGATACACATGCACCTACACAAAAGCAAAAAAAATCAACTAAACATTAGAAGAAAATAAACCACTATCTCAACACATTTTTAAGTACTACAAGGCACCACAAAGATACAAGGCTTAATGTTGTGGCTTCATTAACATCTATGAATAGGATATGCCGAACTCCTCTTTTTCCATTGGCATCCATTGGAACTCCCACATCACACATCAGTTGTGGCAAGCATAAGCAAGAAGTTCTTTCAAAATGCACTGGCCGTTAACCTGAACTTCCACTCTCATCCGCAAGAGATCCACTTCACTTTCCCAATTAAGATTCCTCTAGGACTTCCACTTCAAGAACATTTACTGAAGCCCATCTTAAAGTCTCAAACAAGCTTAAGAATCCTATTAGGTTCAGCTCTGGACGATCTTACAAAAACAGCTGTTGAGTCTCATTGACAGGATGCAATTATGTCATTAAGGATCAAATTAGAGTCATCACTAAAAATAATAATCAAATCTACTCCCTCCTTCCCAACTTGTTTGGCAGTACTACTTCCTTAGTAGTCCCAATCCAAAAAGAAACGCAAATTTCTATGTCCGGAAACAATTAACTTTAAACTCCCATTTTACCCTTAACAAGAAGCCTTTACAACCACACAAATGTTATGGCGTGTTTAAAACCACAAGTTTCAAAAGTTTTATAGCCACACCGTTGTGGCATGCTTAACCTTTCTGCCAAGTCAAATATACCAAGCAAATTGGAACAGGAGTTTTTTTTCTGTAAATATCCATCGGCAGAGAAGGAAAAAGAGAAACAGAGTTCCAACTTAATGGATAGTTTTATTTACCACAGAAGGCTGCCCCTTGAAGAGTTTCGGCATTGTAGGTGCAGGTGAACTTTTGGAGATGCATATTGTTGCATCATAAATAGCTGGAACAAATGAGTGCATGACTTACTGCAGTAACAAAACCCTGAAATCAACAAAATACAAAGACACCACTTCAGGATATACACTAAAGAGATAGCAACGCAACGAAAGAATCGAGTTAAAGTGGAATAGAATCCATTATAAACTTGGGAAAAATCTGTTTGGCATGCCTTAATCGGTGTATTGCATTAGAGGCAACCTTGACAAATACAATAGTGTGATCTGTGAATCTGAAAGAATCAGTCTCTTATTTATATTTCAATGGTTTTCTCTTCCTTTTCTTTTTTGAGAGCACATTATTAACAAAGAAACAAGGAGTTGTCGAAAACATCTACAACGTATTCAGATTGCTACAATTTTAAAGTTAGAAAATCCAATCTCCTAGTTCTTCATTACTCGATTATTTAAAAGTACAACAAGTCATCCACCATCTCTTGTAATTGTCTGCAAATTTTGGGATCCAGGCAATTGGCAAGATTATCAGATTTCCTAAGCAAGTGTGGTGACCCGTTCTCTCTTTGTTTTTGTTCTTACCTTTTTCAATATAGGCAACTACTCGAATTTCAAACTGTGATTTTGATATATAGAAGGTTTTATACGTCTAAAACACTGCAGAAGCAACTACACCCACCAGCTAACTCTTAGGCTAAGTCCTCATGGCAACACTTAGCTTCTTCCAACGGGGGAATGGGTTGTTTGACAGTATTCTTCTTGAATAAAGAATTTCAAAAGATAATGATTAGGGAAGCAAAAAAAAAACGCCAAGTAATTTCTCTTCTTTTGTTGAAGCCTTGGCGGATAAAGTTACCTGATACCTATGCTAGTGGAAGGTAGCAGGCACTTTGTAGATTGATCGAGGTGCACACAGGTTGACTTGAATACCATCATAATAAAAGTAAAAGAGTAAACAAAAAAAAGAATATTGATCACTCAATTAAACTACCCAGCAAAGCAGCAACTTAATTGTCTGTACACTAATAACAGTATTACACTGTCGGAGACATCAAACTGGAAAACACAATACCAAAAAAAAAAAAAAGAACATGAGATCAAGCAGCATACACAGTTCTGAAATTTAAAAGCTGTAGTGAAAGGAAAACAGTGTAGTATTACCTAATCTAGAAGCAGGAAACACTTGGATATCCATAAACAAAAAATTGATGAGCAATCATCTAGCATTGTTTCCATGCAGCTGAGCAGCTCTTAGACTAGGCTCATCCTGAAGTGACATAAGATGCTGGATGTTATTCGTATCCTGTAAATTACAAAGTGCAATACTGGAAGACAATGGACAAACCTGCAAACCATATGTGAAACTCGGCTGCCTAAAATCCAAATGCCCCTAAATAAATGAAAGAATCATTTAAAAAATTCATGCTCTGAATCATAATTTCCAGCCAATAATGTTAAGTAGCAGCATACATACTAGTCCTGGAATGCTTTGTTGAGACCCAAAAAAACCATCATGGCCAGGTGCAATTGTATTGAGTTGTCCCTGCAGCATGATTAGAAGAAATTTCGTTTACATGGATCTTAATCTAACTTGTAAAGAAAATCTAACTTAATAGACCAATATCACATACCAGTCCTTGCATATTCTGTTGGTTAACATAATAGCCATCATGGGGAGGTTCCATCAAATTCAACTGTATCTACCAGTGAACACTAATTAGAGATCATAACAGTAGAAAATCACAAAATTCTTTGTACAGACTAATTCTCTTTTTGTGAGATTAAGCAATAATCAGAAATGTGATTTAGAGAAATATTGTAACCTACCAGTCCCTGCACATTCTGATGTGTGCCATAATAGCCATTCAACGGCATTCCACCCACAGTAAGATTATCCTATAACCAGCAAAGTAAAAAAATAAATATATCACCAAAGTCTCACACAAGCAAATATATAGTCACTAGGGACAAAAAGGACACGTAGCAAGTCCCAACATTTCTGAAAGGTTTTAAACTACCACTGCTTGTAGAAAGGATTTATCATATACTGAAAGCATTTCCTACGGACTTGGCTATAGGCAACAAAATAAAAAATACAGTGCTAAGAAACAAACCATTTGTTGTAAGCTGTCTTGAGCTGCAACGATTGCAGCTTCTGGTTCAGAGTGCACCTGAGATACCATTATGTTAATGGTCACGTCAAAGGAGCAAAATTATTATAACAAAGTTATGCTAAAAACAATCAATGATCCTAAAACTAACCTTCCGTTTCTTGTTTGTATTTTTCTTCCTACTTGTTTTGGTAGCATGAATCCCTCGAGTATCTTCTTCAAGATCACGAAGTCCAACAGCACTGCTGCTACATTCTGTTAATGCAGAACTTCTATTGTTAACATTCACACAGTTCTTTAGAGCTTCATCTAGGGCACGGAAGGCAATGCCGTAACTCTCCTCAGATAAAGAACCCTCCTCACCCAGTTCAATTGCCCTTCTACATAGATCATTGTATCTTTGTACTCTGGTTTGAATTCTTTCAGTCCCCTCAAACATTAACTGTATATTCTTTGCATCTTTGGTCCACCTCTTCAAAATATATTGGGATGGGATGATTGAAAGACCACACATCTGAAGAACAATCATTGCATGCCTACAGAGGAAACCATTGTATTCAAATAGAAGGCACGAACAAGAAACATCTGATCTTTCCTCATTCCACATGACCATAAAATTTTCATCTTTCTCGCAGTCATCAACTCTAAAAGTTACATTTTCCCCATTTTCAGCTTCCTTCTTTGGATGACACCCAACTACACCCAATACTTCAACTTGAAATTTCTTAAAGATTGTATGTGTATAAATTGTTGACATCTGCTTTTCCCACGGTGAAGGTGATTTCAAAGCTGGTTGTTTGTGCAATGTATCAAAGTCTGCTATTGCTTCCTCTTCATATCGATTTTGCAGAATCATTCCATATTGTCTCATAAACTCTTTGAGACTGATTTTCTTATGAATGTACTTGTCAAAGAAGGAGCTTATACTCTCCGACCGTTGAGCTGTTGACATTCCAGCCATAAAACTGCCTCTCATGTAAGCTGGAATCCACTTTTGGCGGTCCTCATACAGTGTATGAATCCATTCATTCTCTTGCAGTTCAAATCTGCTAACCATCTTCCACCATCTTAAATCAAATTGTTCATCAGTTACCGACTTAAATATACACTTGCTGAATTTTTGCATGAAATTCTCATGCTGCTTTACTACATGAGCAAGTATTTCCGGAATTCTTTCAAGCACATGCCAAAGCGCAAAGCAGTGACTTGAACATGGGAAAACTTCTTCAAGAGCTGATTTGAGTGACTTATCTTGATCAGTGATTATCACTTTTGGAGCCTGCCCACCCACTGCTCTAAGCCACGTCTTCATTAACCACACAAATGTTGGTTTGGTCTCATCTGCTATAAGTGCACATCCAAGCAACATAGGTTGACAATGATGGTTTACCCCAATTAAAAGAGCAAACGGCATCTTCTCATTGCTTTTCATATAGCTGGTATCAAAGAAAACCACATCACTAAAGCTGACATAGTCTTTCCTACTTTTGGCATCAATCCAGAATAAGTTCCTTAAGCGTTGATCTTCATTGAGATCAATTGCATAAAAGAAATATGGATTTTCTTTCTGGATATGCATGAAATACTCGAGCATAACTTGAGCATCTCCCTCTTCTAATGACAAGCACCGACCTTTGTCAAACTGGTAATTTAAATCATTAGTCAGCAAGCCAACTTCTTGACTTCCACCACATTGTCTAGACATCTCAACATACATCTTTCTTGTTCGTTCACTAACAGCATTAAGAATATCAATGTTATTTTTCTCTGCAAGTTTAACATTCCTGTGGATTCGGAAATGGTAAGCCAAGGCTGGTAAAAGCTCATGATTATGATCTTTTATAAACTCATGGATATACCATTTTCCATCACGCTTTCTCTTAACATGCATGCTTGCTTTGCAATCAGTCTTTTTGACACTAGGACGCCTACTACTGCCAGTATCTGATTCTGGAGTCGTGCCATACCTAGAACATGCAAATTTAGCATCGATAAATTCTTTTGATTTCTTGGAGCGACGGCTGTTCTTAATTGAGGTTGTGAATCCCATGGACTTGGCATACTCTTGGTAAAATGCATACGCAGCCTCATGGGACTCAAATTCTATCCCATCATGTGGCTCAAAATCTGCATGTTCTTCAACTCCAGTAATACTTCTCTTTGGAGAACGAGAAACTCCACCATCCCTACTGTGACATGACTTATCTACAGCATCAACCATATCACCAGTCAATTGAACACTACTTTGCACAACATCGCCATGATCAACCATTTTTTGGACAACATTTCAGTTCTTTTTGCTTAATCATGTTGTGTGAAAAGTTCTTCAAGAGTTATTTCCATGAGAAATCAATCTTCTCCAACAATAGCTGGAGAGAAGAAAATGCCAAGTCAGTACTAAAAAAATACTTTTCTTGTTGATAGGTCTGCACTAAACATTAAACAATTTAAAGTATGCAAAAGTTTCAAGTAATCTAACTCACCTTCGTGAAGAAACTTAAAAATCAACAGACTAAAGTTGACCCGAAACCTGTTTACAATCCACAGTTCAGCAGCAAGTTGAAACCCAAGTCTAGCACCCACGAAGAGAAATGTCTCTACTTTATTCCTACAATAAGCAAATGAGTTATAATATACAAAAGTTTGTCAGCAATATCATACAAAATAAGAGATGCCTTTTAACTATGCTTAAGCCAGTACATTTTGAATTTCAAATGGATATCACATGAAGTGAAGTAAAATAGTAATAATAAACTGCAATGTGTTGAATAGTTTTCTTTAGTGGATTCACTTCTCTCAAAAAAGCAGCTTTCAAGCAGCCCAGCTAGAAAAAGACCATGATTTCATTCTTAAAAATAAAAATTAATCCAAATGGGCTAGCAACTGAAAGAATTCAAGCCAACTCAGAAAACTTATCAAGTGATGATGATGCCTAAAAGAAGGCTATCATTTCTTAACGGTATTAAAATGGACTAGTAAATTTAGGAATTTTAGAGCAACAAAGGAGGAAACACTTGGATCAAGAATGATAAATTAGGCTCAGTATAGATACTTAAATACAAATAGCTAACGAAATTATTCCAATCCAACTGAGATTTGAATGAACATGCCAAAAAAATAAAAAATCACAAATACATCAAAAACATAGTGAACTGATAGGATTTCAATCGATGTGACTATGAATCTAAAATGAACAGGACATCAAACTGAAAGGATAAGATGTTAAATTCTAAATAGGCAAACAACAGCATTTGAACCAAAGTAACTACAATAAAAGCATGATTTATTCTATAAGTAGAAATTAAACTAAGCTTTTCAGAACAAGATTAGGCAACATCAAAGTCATGAAACTGATTCAGAGTAGCATATCACCACTTCACATACATATATCCAGATCATATTCAAATAAAAACAAACAGTCACATACATATATCCAGATCATATTCAAATAAGAACAAACAGAAGTAAGAATGGAAAGCTAACATTTGAACAAGTAGAAAAACATTGAGCCAAATCAACTGCTAAACAGTAGACTAAAGCTAAAGCAAAAATAGAACTAATAAACAAGTATACCTCAGCGACACCGGAACAACGACCTCGAAACGATTTGCGGCTGAGCTTCGCCGGAAAATAAAGCTTTTGAATTCCAATATTTCGAGAGAGATTTTAGGATTTTTGAGAGATTTGGGGGGAAATCGAGGGGGAATTTCTGATGAAAATTTGAGTAATGTACGAATTGAACTCGGATTCGGAATGAAATTCTGATTTGGGGGAAAGGACGAGATGAAGAACGAAATGGTAACACCTGGCTCGGTTCGAGAAGGTTCTTGGTACGAATTCCGTGTTCTCCGTGTGGGATTGTACTGGCTTGGATGAGAGTCGAGTAGGGTTACGATTTATGGTTCAGGCGTGGGAAAGAAGAAGAGAGAGGGTGTGGGGTCGGGTGGTACGTATATATATGTGTGTCTGTATTTTTGCTGAAAGAGTGGAAATTGGGTTGGGTTAAAGCAGATTTGGGTTAGCAAGAAAAGGGTGGTAAGTGTTACTTTATTCTTAGGACCGTATGGCCACGCCATATGTAATCATGATATGATATCATAATATGAAATTATGAGATGAAATTAAAGTTTTATTTGGATATGCGATATGAAATTTTTGTATTGTATATTTTTTCATAAATATAAGAATCTCATAAGTTGTAAAACTATTAAAATAGCTCTAATTGTTTATTCAATCTTACCAAATAAATAAAAAATTATAAAATCGCATAATAAATTGTTACAAAGTTATTTGTTCTCCACTTAAGTAACTGTTTCATCAAACTTTAATTCAGTAAAAAAAATTGAACATAAATTATAGTATATTAGTCTTTAATATAATTTTTCCACATAATGCAGATAATTTCCTCACGTTGAACTAGCATTTCTCGATCATATGACCGAGAAGACGAACCAAAATTGTTACTTTGAGTCATTTGTTGGTCAATATCATCCGCAACTGTATTTTCATGCTCATAGACCATAAATATTTCATCACTCATTTGGTACTCTCGCAAATAATTATGTAATACTGCACAAACTATGACAGTTTTTCACTTGTGTGTCAATATCATAATGATTCATGTCTTGTTTCACTTGTGTGCAATTACACATTTTCAGTGCATTAATTTCGTGCTAAAAATCAAACATATTGGAAGTAGTGATTATCAAAAATACATCACCAATTTTGTCTTTCTTCATATTAAATTGCTTTAAACATTTTCATATGTAGTCGAAAGAGACGTTTTTTTTATTATGAAAAATCAAAAAAGTATTAATCCCTCCGTTCTTATTTATATTCACCAAATCAATTTCTACTTCATCATTTATATTCACCAAATTTAAAGTAATAATAAATTTTATGTTGGTGAGAATAATAAATTTTAAAAAGTAATGATGTGATTATAAATTTTATTTATATATGAAATAAAGGGTTAGTAGATATAAATGTGGGGTTGTTTTAACAAAATATAAACTTGTGGGTCAATTTTTATATTTAAAAATCCCAAATCATGATATGGAATTCCCATATCATGATTTTTGGAGAATGTGGAATTACATTTCATGATATGAAATCATGAGATGGAATCAGCATGAAATTGCATGTCCAAGCGTTGATTTTATCTCACGATTTCATATCATAATATAGTATCACATGGTCAAACGCCTACTTAATCAGAGATCTCAATTTTGAGTTCTTTTGGGTATGAAGTAGTCTTTGTTAGAAAGTGTTTTAATTTATCTCTAATGTGAGACTTTTTGACGCAAATTCAAATTTAATCGGATACCAAAATAGGTGTCAAACACCATGTGGGGATTTTAAAAAAAATGTGGTTAGAATTGGATTTAATAGACGGCCAAGTGATTACAACTATACTCAAATTGGATTTAAAACGTTGCTAAATTGAATTGAATTAATTGACTTAATTCTGCTACAATTTGAAATGAAACAAATTGACATTTATTAGTAATTATATTTGAGTTTCTTAGCTTCAACAATATAAAATAATTATTTTGAACATAACAAATTATTTATTTTTAAAAAGACAAATTATGCAATTTAATCAATTTTTTTATATTTTTTTAGAAAATAAAATGCACACATACACATAGACGATAATGTGCACGTTTTGCTATTTTTTTATACTATGAATTTTAATTTTTTTTTTCTTTTTATGGTTTGTCATTTTTTATTTTGTTGGAAAAATGGGAATTTGATCTTAGGTCAGATAAAATTACCATGATTATAAATTTCATAATTCAGCCAGCCATTCAAACTTATTTTTTTTAAAAATAAAATTCATAAGGGATTTATTTCACATCAATGACTAGAGTTTTCTTGAGTTGCTATAGAGAAGACTGTTAAAGAGAATTTCTATTTTATTTTCTTGCGTGTCTTTCAATGGTTTTATTCTATTTTCTTTGAGAATCCTTCTAAAAACGTCTTGAGGTTTATTTTGAGAGAAAAGAGCTCAAGAAAGAATGGAGAGAAGAATATTCCTTTCAAGTCTATCCAAAGTGTTTCTCTGAATTCTTCAGCAAGCCACTACGCTACCAAACGGAAGCAAAGTTGCATGGGAATTGTGAAAGCTACTCATCTTTAAGGTAGGTTATGATTTACTCATCTCTTATACTTAGTTAGTGACATGTTCTATGTCGTAGAGTTGGAATAAATAACATATTTAGGCGTCCGAGCATAAAAATTTGGGTGTTGACCTTAAAAATACTCTAAGTTAAATATATAACTTGTTGCAATCTTCATGTGTTTCCGACTTTATGATTTAACTTTAGAATGGTAACATTGAATGAGATATTTTGAAATTACATAGTATTTTAAAGACTAGAATCAGTTGCGAAATTAATAGAAAGTAGTATATTTGTATTGATTTTGGTGATAGTGATAGTAATGATGTACTTGATAATAGTGATGATAATGAAAGATTGTTTAATGATCTTGATACTTTAGTAGATAAAAATAAGAGTATCGTAAATTAAAATTTTTATAATGTGTTAAGTAAAGGTGTAAGATGTTCTGTAAAATGAAGTTAAAGAGGTATTTATAATTATATGGTTCATAAAACAAGTAAGATAGTGGTTAGCCTTGAAGTAATTATTGAATCATTTACTTGAGTGAGTGTCATGATTAAGTTACGATTTACTTGGAGTTATTCTTTTCTTAGTTGCTGCTATGTAATTTGAGTTGCATTGCATGTTGATTGGTCATCATACATAGTTGGTGTTGGTTTATGATTGAATTAAATATGCTTTTTATGAATAAGCATATAAATTATTGGAACAATCTACTTGAATGATGTTAGGAGATGAACTTGTGATTATCTTGTGCCCGTATTTTCCTAAGAGGTAACTAGAGAGGTTAGCATATTCAAAATATGTTGATACAATGAGAATATATTTACTATTCAGATGATGTGGGGCTTGAGTCTGATATGCGCTTACCAACAAGCAGTTATGTGTGTGGTTGGATTGGATACCGCACCAATACGGTACATGGACACCTACAATCCCCTACATGCCATGACTAGATGAACAAGACTAAACCCCTTTAGCATGTGTGTACAGATGAAAGAGAAGCATATGATTATCAAGGGATGTAAGAGATTCCTAGCCAGATGCAGAGATTATGCAGTTGCAAGATCATGATGGATATGATTTTCACGATTTTATTGACTTGTTGTAATTCTGATAAGTATGCATATAATTTATATTGATTAGATACTTATATTGTTGTGGATATAATTTATTGATGGGTGTTGATAGTTATGATAGGTTGGCCTAGAATAATTTATACATTTACTTTTCTTTTGTGCTATGATACTTATAAAATTGTGTTGATTGGTTGGGGTTCATGACGAAAAGGGTGCTTGAGAAAACGCGTTAAAATATATAATATTGACTTATACCTCTTATTAATTGATGTTGCATCGTGATAATAGGAAAAGTTAGTTTCGTGTGGAAAATTATTATGTGTTTCTCAAAGTTAGGATGCTAGTCTGAGTATTTTGGATTGGTAGTAATGATTTTATATAATGGTCCTATTAATTAAGTTGAGCTTTTGGTAAACATAGTGTGGTGTTGTAGTAACTGTAAGAGAGGTTTACTAATAAGTGACTTCTCTTTTATGATTATTAACTTGATAATAGAAATGTTAAGAGACTCAGTGGTGGAACTTGATGATAATAATGATGCTTGACTTAATTATGTAATGACTTCTATTTAAGTTACGTGTGTGGATTTATGCTAGTGACCAGGCTAGAAAGTGTGCTAAGAATTTAATAATGAAATTATAACCTTCCGTGAGACTAAAGAAAGAGAGTAATAGGGCATATAGAGAAGTATTATTTGTGATTTAATAAAGTGACATAATTGTATTGTTATTCTTCTTGATTTTGTGATATTTTATGTGGAACTAATCCAGATCGACTATGATGCTTACTCGGTACGTGTGGCATATTGATACTACTTTTACTACATCTTTTAGTAGTGTAGGTTTTTTTAGGTTGTTTGAAGCGTGGAATGATGGTTACTCATCGTCAGCTTCCATCTACTTCGTCCTCAAGTAGAGGTTATGTCGATTTTTTACATAATTTATTTTAATTTCTGACTCTACTCCATCAAGATGTTCTTGTACCTCTCTAAACTAGGTCCTTCGAAAATGTTGCTATTTTGTAAACTTCTCAAAAAAGATAATTCTTTTTTTTTCTTTTTTTTACCTTGTCAATGGAGGTATTTGAGATTTAAACAATTCTCTACTAAATGGGACGTCACGACCCAGACCGTCGTGATTGACACCCACACTAATCCTCCGGTGGGAGAACCATTCCTACTAACCAACTAACCCCAAAACTAAACATTTAAAGATACGGAAGCAGGTTTAAATGCAAAAATAAAGTGGAGTTCCCATAAACTCCGGAAGTCTAACAAAATAATTACTAAAACATTGCAGAAAACACTCCTAGAATCTGAAAGTCAATGTACCAAAACATCTAAAGTTCAACAAGTCTAAGGAAAATGGGTACAACCCAAACTAAACATACGAGTAAATCTAACTAGAAAGTCTGAGTCCGAAAAGAGTGGACTAAAACATAGAGGACCCATGGCAGCCTGAAAGAACTAGCTCACCCTTGAATCCGATCTTGCTCACTGATCTCCTAAACGGGGTATGTTCGTAGCCGCCTGAAGATGCCCTGTACTCAATAAAGAAGAAGCAAGTGCAGTATCAGTACACAACCACAGTGTATTGGTAGGATCACGCGGCTATTCCAGTAAGCGAAACATATATAAGCAGTCACAACATAGTAAACATGACATGCACAGAATATATACACACATATACCGTTTATCATTTCAAGAACAACTTACAGTTCCACATTCTCATTAACAAGTAAATATGACAATTCAATGGTTCTCTCATGGAACCCATACCCAAACTATTAGTATACTGGATCGTGACACCCGATCCAAGTTAGTGTGTCGAAACGTGACACCCGATCCAAATGTATATCGGTACGTGACATCCGATCCCAATTAGTGTGTCGGAACGTGACACCCAATTCATTCAACATGCCACACTCACAATCACAATCACAATGTACATTTCCATAATCATACAATGTTGATTCATGGTTTAAAATCATTCATTCATACTCATTTACATTAGATGCGATCAATAGTGCAACATTCGCATACATACATGCATTACAATGAAGCAAATACTAACATGCATCACACAAACATGAAATCAAACCATCACCTACCTCGAAACCATCACATGCATTACAGCTCCTGTAACAACCCGGAAAACTAGTAGGTGAAACTAGAGCCTTATATGGGAGTTTTTGAGTTAGGATGAGGGGTTTAGGGTTAAACATCAAGGTACGACCCCCCCAAGGACCAACCAAGGGTCCTTGAGGAGGACACTAAAGCCTAACCCCCAAGACTCCCCAAGACTCCCCAAAAAGGGCCACCTACGGATGGCACCTACGGACAGTAGGTGGACCCACGCCCCGTAGGTGGGGGTCGTGGGTCAAGCCCTCAAAGTTGAGCTGCAGGTCATGACCTACGGACCTGCAGGACAACCAGTAGGTCCCAGGTGTAGGTTATGCCTGCAACCTGCCCAAATCTCGGCCAAAGGTAAGGCTTTTAAGTAATTTCCTTATTAGTTAGTTTGTTAAGGGGTCATTTTATATTGATTTAATGGACTTATATAAGTACTTTTAAGTCATTAACTAAACCATATACTTCATAATTCTCAAGACCCCAAATCATAACCAACTTTCACCCAAATAATTCTCTCTCTAAAACTCCATAGAAGAAGAAGAAGAAGGTGGAGTCTAGGGTTGAAGGAGCAGTCTTTTCTCCTCAATTTCATGGTGAATCTTCAATAAGGTATGGTATTCCTTCATCCATGGATAGCTATCATCCACGGAGTCCCTCCAAACCTAATTTCAAACTAGTAATTTCCCCAAGAAAGCTAGGGTTTACTCCAAGTCATGGATTCACTTCAAAAACATTTTCAATGCTTTAATTGCTTTATATTATGATCAAATTGATGATTATATGCTGTTTTTAACATGAATTCCCCAAGAATCCATGAATTTCCCTAATTTCCCAATTTGGATATCAAAGTGTGGGTATTGATTGATGCAAGTAGAATATGATTGAATTATGCATGAAAGTACTTAAATTAGGTTATTATCCATGTCTAATATAGTAATTCTAGGTGTGTTGATGAATTATGACCTATGATCCTTGAAGGGCAAAGTATATGAATTATGCATGATTATGAGAATTGAATAAATGTTTATGAACATTTTGAGAGTAAAGTGAATATGATTATGATCTAGTTGTGGTGTTGATGGAAGTTATCCTCTTGTACACACTTATGTATGAATACGATATGATGTAAAAGATTTGTCACATGTAGTGATTCTAGGGTTGGAAGACTAGTCTCCCCTATTGAATCTAGGAGATTTTAGTATGAGTTATGTTGGATTGAGTGTCAAGACATTCGTCCACAATTATGAACTTAAGTTAAGGCTTAATATGAACTCAATGGGAATCAATGCTTAGCACCGAGGAGATATGAATATGAGATGGAAGCTTTTACCATAGTTGAGTCCGGCTTTCCAAATGGGTTCCTTCTACACTAGTTGAGTCCGGGTTCCCAAAGTAGATGTCTCATGAGATGGAAACCTTCTACCATAGTTGAGTTCGGATTTCTAGAAGCAATCTCCCTATCCCATAACTATGTGCCCACATAGGTCTTTAGCTACTGGATCTACCTAATCTAAGAGTTTGGTTCTACCCTCGGCAAGTAGGACAACCCCTTTTCGGTGTGGGGTTGACACCGAATTCCATGATTTGCTCACGTGGTCTATGTCGGTTAAGGCTTATTCCCACTATGAACAATGAATGATTATGAACTATGGCTTCTCAAGAATGCATACTTAGTGTGGGTGAGGGTATGAGACTTCATCCATGCATTGCACAAGTAGGCTTTGAGAGTAGTTATGGTGTGTTCCTTTATGCTTTAATGATTTATGAAATGAATATGCGTATGATGATGCTACTAAGTATGTGGACTTGAAGGCTAAATGAAATGATAAATGCTTAATGTGGATTGTTGTTATGAGTTACTTTCCTTAATATGACTTAGTAAATGTGAAGGTTTCCTTGTCTATGAGTATTAACCAAAGATGAGATCAAAGAATGGTAAGTATGATTATGGTGACCTAAAAGTGGTACTTAGCATAGATGGAATTATGGAATCTTTATCTATGCATTGCACAAGTATAACTTAGGGTTACGTATGAGATGGTTCTATTATGCTATAATGGTCTATATGTTGAATATGCTTATGTCTTATGTTTTTACACTAATGTTCATGATGTTTCTCAAACTTAGCATATAACATGGTTTTCAACCAAAATATCCTTTTTAGCATGTTTTAAAGGTTTTATTGCATGACTATCATACTTAGTGCATTTTTGTACTAACCCATATTTTTCTACATTTTTTACAAAGTGTAGGGTTTGGCGATGTTGACTTCCATCCTCGTGGCTAGGTTCATAGTAGATCAAGAAGAGAAGTTATGGTGAGTCCTCATAGTATTCGAGGGCTTGACCACCATGTCCTTTACATTTCATTTTTATGTTTAGAGCTTTTGTATGGGCTGCGTCCCAAAGTTTTAGTCTTAATGGTTATAGATGGCTTGAGACAAAGTGTAGAAAGACTTCCACTTGCTTTTATAAAAGACTTCAATTGTATGGATAAAGTTTTATTAAAATTTCCGCATCATTTTCTATTATCTTATGTTATGATATGCTATGAGGCTTTTCGGAGTCTTGTACGCCGTGTCACATCTAGGGGGTACTCTTGGGTCGTGACAGTTCCACGTTCTCATTAACAAGTAAATATAAAAATTCAATGGTCCTCTCATGGAACCCATACCCAAACTGTTAGTGTGCCGGATCGTGACACCCGATGCAAGATAGTGTGTCGGAATGTGACACCCGATTCAAATGTATGTCGGTACGTGACATCCGATCCCAGTTAGTGTGTCGGAACGTGACACCCGATCCATTCAACATGTCACAATCACAATCACAATCACAATCACAATGTATATTCGCATAATCATACAATCAAGTGTTGATTCATGGCTTACAATCATTCATTCATACTCATTTACATTAGGTGTGATCAATAGTGCAACATTCGCATACATACATGCATTACAATGAAGCAAATACTAACATGCATCACACAAACATGAAATCAAACCATCACCTACCTCAAAACCAAGCTTGAATCCCCCTAAGGCACTTGAATCTTCCCTTTCCAAATTCTTTCCGCTTGTTCGTGGTCTACAAACAACAAATTAATGCAAGGATGAATAAATGAGGCCTAATTACCCGGATTACAATCGAAATCATCAATCCTAGGCCAAACCCAAGATCCCAATACCCAAACTAGGGCTTTTTCCACCATTAACTTCAGATCAAAACCCTCCCCCAACAATAATTTTCCCAAGAATCTAAGTTCTACGGATCGAAATAAGGATTACGGGAGTAAAATCCTTACCTTTAGTGCTAGAAGAGGTGAAAAACTGTCAAGAACTTTCCCTGGTTCGTTTCTTAGCTCTCAAGAATGAAACTTGCAGAAAATAACATTTTTGGGGTTTATTTCTGACTTAAGTCGCGTCTGTCCCGCTGTGGCGGATCCTATCCCGCTACAGCGGCCCCACCCTAGTGGCTTGCACGGAGACATAGAGTCGAATTTAGAGTTTCAAACCCCCATTTCACAACACACCTTCAACCTATGACATTCAAAACTACTCGTTCACGCTAAGATCAGTTTCAGGAGTTCTACTTGCCCGAATTCAATTCCGTAAAGTCGTACGGGTTTTTTAAAGTCTTAGTTATCCACTCATGTTATTAAAAACATAATTAGATCTCTCATTCATTACCATATTTTCCTAGCCCTCACTGACTCTGATTTCATCCAAATCTGGACTAGGTTAGGAATTTCCAAGTTACTACAAAAGAGTTTTCTGACCCCAATTCTTTCCCCATTGACTTTTTCCTAACGACGGGATCAGTTCGTTATAATAGATACCAATTTACCCATTAATCATCCTCGAGTGATCAACTAGGAAAGACCGGTTAAAGTAAAGGTAGAGTAGTACCTGAATCGTTGAATAACTGGGGATACTTGTCTCGTATGTCCTTCTCGGTCTCCCAAGTGGCTTCCTCAACCGGACGATGCTTCCATTCAACTTTCACGGACTTAATCTCCTTGGTCCTCAGATTTCGGACATCACGATAAAGAATTGCAATCGGTTCTTCCTCATACTGAAGGTATTTGTCTAACACAACTGAGTCCCATTTTATGATGTAATCCCCGTCCCCATGATACTTCTTTAACATGGATACATGAAATACCGTATGAACTCCCGATAAGTTAGGAGGTAAAGCCAACCTATACACCACTGGCCCTACACGGTCAAGAACTTCAAAGGGTCCAATATATGAAGGACTAAGCTTTCCGTTCTTGCCAAATCTCATCACCCCTTTCATGGGTGACACCTTAAGAAAACTTTCTCACCAGTCAGAAATGCCATGTCTCTTACCTTATGGTTTGCATACTTTTTTTGTTGACTTTGGGCTGCTAGGAGCTTAGCTTGAATACTTCTTACTTATCCTGAGCATCCTTCAACAAGTCAAACCCCAAAGGTTTCACATATCTAGCCTCAAACCATCCTATGGGTGATCTACATCATCTCCCACAAAGTGCCATATCAATGCTGGAATGGTAACTATTATTATAGGAGAACTCACACAAAGGTAGGAACTTATGCCAATGTCCTCCAAAGTCAATCACACATGCCCTCAACATGTCCTCTAACACTTGAATAGTCCTTTATGACTGTCCGTCCGTTTGCGGATGGAAGGCTGTGCTAAAAGTGAGTTGCGTACCCAACTCCTCATGTAATTTTCCCCAAAACTTGGAGGTGAACTGCGTACCACGGTCTGAGATGATAGAAAGGGGCACCCCGTGCAGCCTCACTATCTCTTTCACATAAACCTTAACCAACTGCTGAGCATTATAGTCTATTTTGACCGGAATAAAATGGGCTGACTTAGTCAATCTGTCAACCACTACCCAAATAGAGTCAAACTTCCCCAAAGTCTTGGGAAGCCCAACCACGAAATCCATGGCTATCATTTCCCACCTCCATTTCGGAATTGGCATTCTCTGAAGCAAACCTGCCGGCCTTTGATGCTCATATTTTACTTGTTGGAAAATTTGACATTTAGCCACAAACTCCGCTATGTCTTTCTTCATGCCAGGCCACCAATAAAGTCATTTCAAGTCTCGATATATCTTGGTCACACCCGAATGAATGGAATACCGCGAACCATGGGTTTCTGTCAATAAATTCTGAATCAAGTCACACTCTAGGAACACAAATCCTTCCTTTAAAACTGAGCACACCCCCCGCATCAAGAACCATATCTTATGCCTTACCAATCACTATCTTCTTTCTAAGCTCATTCAAATTCTCAACCTCAAACTATTTGGCCTTGATCTCCTCAATGAAGGTGGCCCTAACCTTAATGCTAGCTAACACCCCACCTTTTTTTGAGATGCCCAACTGCATGAACTTAGACTCCAAATGTTGAATTTATTTAGCCAAAGGTCGCTTGGTCACACCCAAGCAAGCTAGACTACCCATACTCACCGCCTTCCGGCTTAATGTGTTTGCCACCACGTTAGCCTTATCCGGATGATACTGGATGGTCACATCATAATCCTTGAGTAACTCCATCCACCTTCGATGTCTCAGATTTAGATCCTTTTGAGTGAATACGTGTTGCATGCTACGGTGCTCAGTAAATACCTCACACTTAACACCATAAAGATAATGCCGCCAGATCTTGAGAGCAAACACTACCGCTGCCAACTTCAAATCATGTGTCAGATAATTTCGCTCATGTACCTTCAACTGTCGCGATGCATAAGCTATGACATTCTTATCCTGCATCAACACTGCACCCAAACCTGAATGTGAAACATCACAATAAACAATAAAATCTTTACCTTCCACCGGTAGTGCAAGAATATGTGTTGTGGTCAAGAGAGTCTTGAGCCTTTGAAAGCTCTCCTCACATTTTTCAGTCCATTCAAAAGGTACCTCTTTTTTGGTCAAGCTTATCAGATGTATGACAATGGAAGAAAAGTTCTTCACAAATCGACGATAGTAGCTGACAAGCCCCACAAAACTCCTAATTTCAGTCACAGAACTAGGACAGACCCAATTCTTGACTACTTCAATCTTTTAGGGATCTACCATTACCCCTTCTCTTGAAACTGCATGCCCCAAAAAGGCAACCGAAGTCAACCAAAACTCACACTTAGAAAATTTAGCATAGAACTTCTGTCTCCCAAGAACACCCAGAACAATACGAAGATGGTCAACATGCTCTTCCTCACTTTTCGAATAAACCAATATGTCATCAATAAAAACAATCACAAACGAATCCAGAAATGGTTTGAACACACCATTCATCAAACTCATGAAGGCTGCAGGCGCATTTGTCAACCCAAACGACATCACTAGAAACTCGTAGTGCCCATAGCGGGTCCTGAATGCCGTTTTTGGTATATCCTCAGGCCTAATCTTTAACTGATGATAGCCAGACCTTAGATCAATCTTAGAGAAATGGATGCACCCTGCAACTGGTCAAAAAGATCATCTATCCGAAGCAGTGGATACTTGTTTTGAATGGTGGCCCTAATCAATTGACGATAGTCTATGAACATTCTCATACTACCATCATTTTTCTTAACAAACAAGACAGGGGCACCCCATGGGGAAGCACTAGGATGAATGAATCCTTTATTAAGAAGCTCTTGGATTTGGGCCTTAAGCTCTCTTAATTCTACTGGAGCCATACGGTAGGGAGGAATAGAAATGGGGTGAGTGCCAGGTTCCAAATCAATGCAGAAATCTATATCTCTATCCGGAGGCACACCAGGTAAATCAGTAGGAAACACTTCTCTAAATTCTGACACCACATGAATAGACTCAATAGAGGGAGACTCAACCTCAGCATCCCGAATATGAGCCAAATAAGTCAAACAACCCTGCCCCACCAGTTTCCTAGCCCGAATGGAGGATATGATCTTAGCTGGCTTAGACTTGTACACCCCTTCCCACTCTAACTTTTCCCCACCGGGGATCTCTAGAGTCACATACTTAGTATTACAATTAAGCACAACATAATAGGGGGACAAAAAGTCATGTCTAAGATTATATCGAAGTCAGTCATATCCAAAATAACCAGATCATCCCAAGTTTGAAAACCCATAAACAAGATAGGACAAGCACGATAGACATGGGTGACTATGACAGACTCTCCAACTGGGGTAGAAACATGGATGGGGGCATCAAGTACATCAAAAATCATATCAAATCCCAAGGCAAACTGAACGGATACATAAGAATAAGTAGAACCCGGATCAAATAACACATTAGTCATCTGGTCACAGACAAGAATAGTACATGTGATCACTGCGTCAGAAGACTCTGCCTCGCTCTCACCTGGAAAGGCATAACACTGAGCCCTGTCATCTAGATGGGTGACTTCCCTGCCTGGCTGCGCCATACCTCTGCCTGCGTTAGCATTTCCCCGACCTCTAGGCCTCGCTGATTCCCCCCTCGCCCACCTTGTGGACGTCCTCGACCATTATTACCATTTCATGCGGGTACCACTGCTCTAGTCTGCTGTTGCGCAGGGTCCAACATGCGCGGGTGGGGAAAATCTCTCCTCATATGCCCAGGTTCTCCACAATTATAACAAGTGCGATAAAAAGATGGCCTGCTGCCCGCCGAAGGTGCGGCTCCCTGGCTGTCCTGAATCAAATTCTGAGGTGGAGTTCCCGAGTAATTACCTGTAGAAGCGGGCATAGCAGACTGAATTGGATGGGCTGCAAGTGTCGGCCTACCTGAACCTCTGGAGTAGAAGCCTTGAAAGTTACCTGTGCTCTTAGCTTTCTTAGCCAACGCCTTAGCCTGCCCATCGCGCCTCACTCCTTCCACTTTCTTCACAAAATCCGTTACCTCATTAAAACTTTTCCCTGCAAAAGTCATGTGCACAGACAATACCTGTAACTCAGAGTTCATCCCCTTGACAAATAGATGAATCCTCTCTTCCTCAGTAGTCACCAATTGCGTAGCATATCTAGACAAAGCATGAAACTTAGCCTCATAAGCAGCCACCGACATACCACCTTGCTCCAAAGCCATGAACTCACCCTTCTTACGAACTCTCAAGGTCCGGGGCACATACTTCTCCAGAAATAGAGCATGAAACTGAGTCCAAGTGAGTGGGGGTAAAACTGACGATCTGCATTCCACATAGGCCCTCCACCACTGCTTAACCTCACCCTGAAGCTGGAAAGTCACAAACTCTACTCCATGTTGATGTACAATACCTAACTTATGCAGCCTCTCATAACAATCCAAGATGAATTCGTAGGCGTCCTCACTCTCATAACCATGGAACACAGGCGACTTCAACTTAAGAAACTTAGTCAACATCTCATGCTCATTACCAGTCATTACGAGACCCAACAAAGATGGAAAAAGGCATCTGTACCTAATGCTACATCTCTCCTGGGACTAGTAACAGTAACGGGGTGGTTGGTTGGGGATTGAATACATTGCACTGCTGGAAGGATTCCAGGACCAACCAATCCTTTCAGAAAAGACATGATTTGATGAGCTAACACTGGGTCTAAGGGAGGAACACCGGTATTCCTAGCCGGTGCATCCTCTTCCTGTCCAGTATCCCCCTCGTCCTCAATCTCCACATTCTCTTCTACCTTTTCATGATGTGCGGGAGGAACCTCTTCTCTGGGACCATTCTAAACCGGCGCCCCTCCCTAGTAGGTGCTACCCTTCATCGTCCTCTACCACTTGCTCTTCCTCTACCCCTGCCTCGACCGCGACCTCTTACTGCAGATTCCTCAGCTGGCTCATTGACGGGAGCTACGGGACTGACGCCATTGAATCTAGTGTTAACCATCTGCGAATAGAAGAGTGAAGGAGATTAGATACCAATTTGGATCACCAAATACCAATTGGAATCCAGTTATAGCACGAAAGGAGACAAGAAAAAATAGAGAGATTTCCTAAAGTCCTATAGCCTCTCGAAGAAAATTACAGACGTCTTCGTACCGTTTCGCAAGACTCTACTAGACTCATTTTGGTACATCGAGATCAACGCACCTAGGGCTCTGATATCAACTTTATCACGACCCAAACCGTCGTGATTGGCACCCACACTAACCCTTCGGTGGGAGAACCATTCCTACTAACCAACTAACCCCAAAACTAAACATTTAAAGATACAGAAGCAGATTTAAATGTAGAAATAAAGTGGAGTTCCCATAAAATTTGGAAGTCTAACAAAACAATTACTAAAACATTGCGGAAAACACCCCTAGAATCTGAAAGTCAATGTACCAAAACATCTAAAGTTCAACAAGTCTAAGGAAAATGGGTACAATCCAAATTAAACATACGAGTAAATCTAACTAGAAAGTCTGAGTCCGAAAAGAGTGGACGAAAACATAGAGAACCCATGGCAGCCTGAAAGAACTAGCTCACCCTTGAATCCGATCTTGCTCACTGATCTCCTAAACGCGGTCTGTTGATACGCTCAAATTACACCTCCCTAAAGAAGTATAAGCGATCGTTATCAAGTAAAGAACCCAACTTGTAGGTTGGGGTCAATCCCACGAGGAAAATTGTTTAGACTTAACTTTAACTAACAATTATATCTATTTAGTCAAATTATTTCCGAAGGAAAGTAAACAGGCGGGGATTTTGTAACTAACTAACATTTTAGAATGCTTAAGTAACAAGTAGACAAGATTCAACTTTGTTGTATCAATATGAGAAAGAAACTAGGGCGTATGTGTTCCCCACAAGCTTTTAACGTGGTAATCCTAATAATACTAATCCTTTCCTAGTGTTTTACATGCAAAGTTCGTGAGTTAGGTATCCCTAAGTAATTGGTCCTCCAAGTCGGGAATTTCACTTCGCACCTTGGTCCGGCTACAAGTGTTTACTTTACTAAATCTCACCTTTTACCTCAGATTAGTCATCACATCAATGTATGGCTTAGTTTTCACCCTCACTCCAATTGATATTAGACTATTAGATAGCATCCACTAAATCTCTGTTGTTAATTCTTTTCTCATTAACTACCTCCTTGGTCCGCCAAGTAGCAACGAGGCGAGTTCTAACACGTGCACTCGTTAAAAAGACTTCTAAGCGAAAGAATTAACAATACATGTATAAACACTATTCCAGAATTACTTAATTATTATTCATACTTTGCTAATTGCTCATGGTTCCCACAACCCTAGTTGTGGATTTAGCTACTCATGCTTGAAATATCACAATTCATAATGAGCTTAAAAGAGTTCATGGACTTACAAGTAGAATAGATGAAAACCCAAATCTTGAATTGAAATTCAAAGTGAAAATTGTATCAAACGAATTACGAAAATCTAATTGCTAAAGTTTGCAAGTTAATTCCCAAAAAAATCAAAAACTAAGAGTTTACAATAATGTCTAACCCCCAAAAACGAGGTTTATAACTCCTATTTATAGAAAACAAATCCTAAATAAAACAGGAAATAAAATAAGGAAATAACTGGAAGGACGCGGTTTCAAACGACGCTTCGACCTACAGACCGTGGGTAGACCTACGGTTCGTAGGTTCCCTCCGTGGCTCAACACTTAGAAACTTTCATCAGGTACTGGAACCTTCAACTCCCAGATCATCAATGACGGACGTGCAGGACGGACCGTAGGTCGACCTACGGTCCGTCGTCTTGCTCTGTGGTTCCACACTTGTCAGAATTCCCTGATGTTCTACCTACGATGCCTTACCCACGGTCCGTGGACTGGACTACGGTCCGTCCTAGCATTTCGTGGATTGAGTTACTGGAACTCAACCTCCAGGCCAAGACCTACGACTGCCCATCCACGGCCCGGGGTTGGACCTACGGTCCGTGGGTGGCTCCGTGGGTGGTCACTTCTGCACTTTTTCAGCTCGCATCTTCATCAACCGCATCCAAGCCTATTTCCTGCAAACATTATACACAAAACATCAGTTCTAACACAAAATAGCCCAAGACACACATAAAATCTAAGTAAAATGCATCAAAAATACTGTAAACTCACGGTATATCATCTATCCGTAGCCGCCTGAAGATGCCCAGTACTCAACAAAGAAGGAGCAAGTGCAGTATCAGTACACAACCACAGTGTATTGGTAGGATCACGCGGCTATTCCAGTAAGTGAAATATATACTGGTAGGATCACGCGGCTATTCCAGTAAGCGAAATATATATAGGCAGTCACAATATAGTAAACATGACATGCACAGAATATATAAACACATATACCGTTTATCATTTCAAGAACAACTTACAGTTCCACATTCTCATTAACAAGTAAATATGACAATTCAATGGTCCTCTCATGGAACCCATACCCAAACTGTTAGTGTGCCGAATCGTGACACCCGATCCAAGTTAGTATGTCGGAACGTGACACCCGATCCAAATATATGTCGGTACGTAACATTCGATCCCAGTTAGTCTATCGGAACGTGACACCCGACCCATTCAACATGCCGCAATAACAATCATAATGTACATTCTCATAATCATACAATCAAGTGTTGATTCATGGCTTACAATCATTCATTCATACTCATTTACATTAGGTGTGATCAATAGTGCAACATTCGCATACATACATGCATTACAATAAAGCAAATACTAACATGCATCACACAATTATGAAATCAAACCATCACCTACCCCAAAACCAAGTTTGAATCCCCTTAAGGCACTTGAATCTTCCCTTTCCAGATTCTTTCCGCTTGTTCGTGGTATAAAAACAACAAATTAATGCAAGGATCAACAAACGAGGCCTAATTACCCGGATTACAATCAAAATCATCAATCCTAGGCCAAACCCAAGATCCCAATACCCAAAATAGGGATTTTTCCACCATTAACTTCAAATCAAAACTCTCCCCCAACAATAATTTCCCAAGAATCTAAGTTCTACGGATCAAAATATAGATTAGGGGAGTAAAATCCTTACCTTTTGTGCTAGAAGAGGTGGAGAACTGTCAAGAACTTGTCCTGGTTCATTTCTTAGCTCTCAAGAATGAAACTTGCAGAAAATAAAGTTTTTGGGGTTTATTTCTGACTTAAGTCGTGTCTGTCCCGCTGTGGCGGACCCTATCCCGCTACAGCGGCCCCGCCCTAGCGGAATAAATCCCGCCCTGGTGGCTTGCACGGAGACAGAGAGTCAAAATTAGAGTTTCAAACCCCCATTTCACAACACTACTTCAACCCATGACATTCAAAACTATTCGTTCACGCTAAGATCAGTTTCGGGAGTTCTACTTGCTCGAATTCGACTCCGTAAAGTCGTACAGATTCGTTAATGTCTTAGTTCTACACTCATGTGATCAAAAATATAATTAGATCTCTCATTTATTACCATATTTACCTATCCCTCACTGACTCTGATTTCGTCCAAATCTGGACTAGGCTAGGAATTTTCAAGTTACTACCAAAAAGTTTGCTGACCCCAATTCTTTCTCAATTGGCTTTTTCCTAACGACGGGATGAAGTCGTTACATGGGAAAGGATATTAAGGGTCTGCCTATCTAACTAAATTAGAGTAGGTGTCCAAATGGTCCCATAATTTGGATTATGACAATGTCTATATAATTATGGTTAAGGTAATAAATACTTTAAAATTAAATTATTTTTAAATATAAAAAAACATTATTTTAGAACATACTATATTATAAAAATAAGTATTACATCAAATTTAACATAGGGACTAATATTTTATAATTTTTATACTAGTAGATTGTCCATTCAATTTATTTATGAACTACAATTTACATTCATGTATGTATATTCCTAAGTGATATAAATCTTTTTGAATAATAATGTATCTACTAATTTGGACATTCATGTATATATATTTCCTAAGTAATATGAACCTTTTTAAATAACAATGTACATCTACTAGTCTGAACACTGAACATGGTGACCTTTGAAGTAATATCTCAACCTATAAATAGAGATATCATTCACCATTGTAAGATACACTTGAATAGAAGAAAAGTTTTATCCTTCGTCTATGTATCTTTTCTTTTCTTTATAGACATACTAGTACAAATATAAAACATAAAATCAAGAAGAAGAAAAAACAAAATGATTTGAGGGATATTTGTTCTTATCCCATGGTATTAAATCCTATGTAATACTAATACCTCCAAAGGGAAGGTATTACTAATACATCTTCTAATACCATGTAGTGTGTATAACTAATCAATGGATTAGTTATACATAAGCCCAAATTCTTACCAAACATGGTACTAAATAATACCATACATAATACATGGACTATTTCTCATAATAGTCCCTACCAAACGAAGACTACTTCACTTTTGATCACTTATGAACTTATCATATTTTTTAAAAATAAGTTCCTCAAATGCCCTAAACCTATTTTAAACACATATATATGGCTTCTCTGACCCTTTTTTCATTCTCTTCTCAAATATGTCTTGTGTCCACACTTATGATGTCAACTGAAATAGCCATATAATAGACCGATCTCAAACACAAGCATAATGTGTATTTGACATGATCTTTCTTTCGTCCACATATCACTAACATTACTCTTCCAGGTCGTATTTTCCTAACTTTTGGATTCATACTAAAGTAGCATATACTAAACCATCACCTAATGATATTGTCAATTCATGTTCTTTCAAGGTCGTCTCAGACAGAAGTGAAGTGGGGTCTATTCGATCACTTGCCTTCCAATTTGCGGTAATGAAGCACATGCAGTATGAAATGCATTTTAGGGTGTGCCTCTGATTCCATTAGAGTGTATGTCAATTTTTACTTCTCTACATTGTACTGATCTTAGTCCAAGTAAATCATTTACTTAACATGAGTTCTACCACTTTACTAGACTTCTAGAGGAGACCTCACATCTAGCTACAACTATTATGGATAGTAGGAATCCATATCTTTGATCATTTTATATGATATTTTTTGTTGGATCTCATCCTAGTCCTTTACTAGAGCGACATATAATGATGTGTTCTCACTCGAAGGTGCTAAGAAGTTTAAGTAAATTCCATATTTTTGAGATGATGTGATGAGACAAGTCTCAAAGAGAGTGTTGAGTCTTACATTGACAGAGTAGGAGAAAGATAATGTATACAAGAAATTAAATCAAGGCAAACAATATCACTAATAAGTTGGGATGTTACATTATCTCACTAGTGACCATGCTCTTGCTCAAAGTTGTGTACATAAATATTGTCAACCACTTGATATTCTCTTGAAATGATCTCTCCTCCTACTCTTACTATATCTTCTGCTCTGATCAAATCCCATATTATTCTCATTACCAAAAAAACAAATAATGTCATAAGGTCCCCACTAGGTTGAAATCAAACCTAATTCCCATTTCTCTACTTTCATTTCCTCACTAAAAATAATCAGTAATCTGAACACTATATGGCCAAACAAAACATTGTTTCATCTGTCTAAAGCATATCACTTTGGCCTCTTTGCATAATTGAGAATAACACTACTGTTTACAGAGGAAATATTTTTTTCGATATTGTTCTCTAACTAGTTTCAAAAACATCTAGCTGATCAGTTAACTTAATTCTAAATTGTCTTTTCAAATTATTCTACATGGATTTCTTCTCTGAGCTTCCATGGGTTTCTTGATGCCTATTGGGATTCTTGTAATAAGAATGGCAAATAGACATGAAGAATATGGAACAAGGCTAAAGATTATTCATGCTACTTCACAGGTAACTAATTTATCCCTTTTTTTTAACTTTTGTTTCACTATGATATATGGGGAAAGGATCATGACTTATTTTCTTTGCCATGACAAATAGTATCTCAACAGTTATTATAGTTATTACTCCGCCGGTATCATTTTATGTAGCATTTTTTTGTTACTGGTCCGTTCTTAATAATATTGACACATTTTTACATTTGAAATCATTTAACTTTAAACTTTCGATTTTACCTTTAGTGACATCTTTTATGAGAACTATTCAAGATAAAAATAATATCTTTTATTTTGCAGATACTATGTTTTCTCCTTGTAACAGCAGCAACAATCATGTCAATAGGAAACTTTGACAACTCTTTCACAAATAATCACCAAAGGATTGGTTAGTTGTTTATGCTGCCATATGGATGTAAGCAACCACTGGAATTTTTAAGCCTGACAGGTAAAGAACATATACCTTAATTTCAAGATTTGTAATCATAATGCTGGTTATACTACTGATCCATCAGAATTTATGACAATTCACAAGACAAGTTTTGCTATAGCTTTGAAATTCACCAGGATTTGTAGCCAAATTTTGGTGATTTGTTAGGATTTGGCCAGGAATCCTAGCAATTATTGTGACAAGGCACGTTTTTCTCGTCAATCTGAAATCCCAGCAGTTGGTCAGGATTTTGCTATGTTATGGTGGCCACAAACATTTTTAACGGGGTCAAAAATTAAATTGCGGCACTGAAAGATCTTATTTGTGCAAATCTTCCGAAGTTAATTTCAGTAATTTTAAGTATTGTGTTTTAATTCCTGTACAGAGAAAGCAAAGGAAGGAGTATATGGTTTTCAGTTCACTGGCTTCTTGGAGTGACAGTTTCTTTACTGGAAATTATCAATATATATACAGGTTTACAGTCATATCATCAATGAAACAGCAGCGACAAACAGATTAAGGAACATCTTCAACAAATGAGAAAAATGAATTGTCACTCATGTCATCATCAGAGCCATTACAGACAAACAAATCATTTGCCTTTTACTAACACTAGGTAATTTACCCGCGCGAAATCTTTCTAAGCTTTTGAACAACCTTTTCAATAATCGACTGTTATAAGAAAAAAAAAAGAGTAAATTTTAATAGGTTTTTAGATATTTCAACATAAATGAAATGATTTGACATTATCACATATCTCAAGAATTGTAAATATATAATTAATGATTAAAAATATCTTGATATCTAATCATTTTTATCTTTTACATAATTTATCATAATATATGTTTGATGATATAATTGTCTTGTTAAAATTCAGTGATGTTTTTATGTAGCAATTAAACATCACTTTTTCTATTTTTTTGTACATGAAAAATATAGAATCTGATAATTTTATGGTTAGAATAACTCCTTATGAAAAAAATTATGTGAAAGTTTTTAATAATCAATATTAGTTATAAATAAGTTAGACCGTTAAAAAATGTACACCACAAAAACATAAATAATTTTTTTAGAGACAATCTACTTGTCTGAGGTCAAACGTTCACCACTTTTCGTTATTGTTACTTTGTTACTCTTACAAAATTTATAGGAGAAAAATAAATTTGAAACAACAGAAAAATAATATTGTTGACCCTTTTAGAAATTCAATCTTCATTAAACTGCTGCTATGAAGGCCCTTCTAGATGCTTCATCAATGCAATTTTATGACTTTTTCAGAAATATGTATGTATAATTGTTGCATTATGAAAGTACAAGTAGATCAAAATGTTGGATTCTAGACTCATGTTAAAAAAATATTCTCGAACATTAAAAAATTAAAAATGAGTCTAACCTAGATAACTCAAACGCTCAGCAATGACTTGGGACATGAAGGACAACAAATCTATGTTAATAGACATATCTTTTGTAGTTTAAGATATTACTTTTATTAAGAGTAGGTTTTGTTTCAGATTCTTCAAATTAAGCTTGCTGAAAATGGTCATAACTCACACTAAAAATATTTAGAAGAGTCGAATGAGAAGGGAAAAAAGAAAAACATTAAAAGGACGAAAAGTTTTGTCCAAGTGAGATCATATACATACCAAACGAAAAATAATCAATACAATTTTAAGGAAACAACAAAACAACGAGAAAAAATATACATTAAAGGGAGTAAACTATGAGATATCCAATAATGAGAACAAATCATTCTAACCAGAAAAGTTCCTATGTTTTGAAATAACATACCTCAAAAAATTGACTAACACTTCAATCAACTTTCAATCCTTAAAGTACTCATAATATCCACTGATAAAATTTAGTAAAAATAAATAAAAACAACATAAAAACCAAAAAATATGGGCATGCAAAGTTATTAACTCTCAAAGGATATTCTAATGAACACAAAATCGCATCCTTGTATGTGAAGGAATGACGTTGTTGATGAAGAAATTAGAGATTTGTAAGGGCTTTTTTTATTGTACCTTCAATAATTTCAGTAGAGAAAACTTTCTTGAATACTCAATTAACGTTTGCTATTTAATCAGTACTATCAAATACTTATAACAATAACTTTGCATAAACATAAACAACAAAGTTTAAAGCATGTACTAAAAAACAACAATTAATAATATAAGCATAAATTAATGACTGTAAAAAATATACCAGGATCTTCAAAAATAGAATGAAACAGAATGGAAAAAATCGAGCCCACTGAATGCACAGTGTCCCCTTAAGGAAATTATTCCCCTCTAGTACTCAATGTTTAAAGGAATAGATCCTCTCAAGATAGAATGATTCTATTCACCAGTGCATTGATACAAAAACAATGTTAAGATCGAGAACTCGGGTAGTGCGAAATTTAGCCAAACAATATTATAATGACAATAACAAAGACAATAGTAAGTTGATAATAACGAAAGTAAAATAATTAAAGAAGACACAAATTTAACGTGGTTCGATCGGTGTGACCTAATCCACAAGCGGAGAGGAGAAATTTTACTATATTAACAAGAGTACAAAAGAGAGTATAAAATTAGAGTAAATACTCTAATTAATCCCAAATACCCAAAAAGAATAACCTCACAAGATCACTCCAAAGAAAGGGTTCATACAAGTTTTTTCATCACTAACTCTCTTACAAAATTACTCTTAATGGAAAGACAAAGAAAGAAAGCAATGAAATATTTTCATATGCTTCAAGGTGTATTTCAACTAATGTCTAAGTTCCCTATTTATAGAGAAAAAAATAGGCTTGTTGATGTCATGGATGATGTCTTTGGAAGATGCTAAATATTCAACATCTCAATGTGAATATATCAAATATGCTGACTTCCAAATCTTTGACAAATATAGTTGCAAAATCTTTGACAAATATGGCTGTCAAATTTCCACATTTGTGGCTTCCAAATCTTTCACAAAAGAAAGATAAATAACTTTCTTCAATCAAACAAAAGGCCACATTACAAATCTCCACCTTGGCCTGAGTTTCATGAAAATAGTAAATTTGCTCCATTCTCTCCGCAGAAGTCCATATGGGCTAAATTATTCTTCATAAATACCAATCAAGTTCAAACAAAGCTTGAACTTGTTGACTGGAAGAGACTTCGTGAACATGTCGATAGGGTTGTCTCTTGTGTTAATCTTCTTAACAGAGACCTTTCCTTCGACAATGGTTTCCCAAATGAAGTGATACTTAATATCAATATGCTTCATCCTCTCATGATACATCTGATCTTTAGTCAAGTGAATGGCACTTTGACTATCACAGAAATTGATAATACCACCTTGGTGTAAGCTGAGTTCAGCAAATAGACCCTTCAACCATAAGGCTTCTTTGATCGCCTCAGTCACTACCATATATTATGCTTTAGTAGTAGATAAAGCTACTACATGTTGTAATGTAGCTTTCTGGCTGATAGCACAACCACCAATGCAAAAACATAGACTGTTAGTGATCTTCTTTTGTAAAGATCACCTGCATAATCAGAGTATACAAAACCAATCAAAGTGTAAGGATTTCTCCCAAACTCCAAACATGTGTTTGAAGTACCTCGCAAGTATCTGAGGATCCATTTCACAGCCTGCCAATGTGCTTTACCAGCGCAAGTCATATACCGGCTTACCACACTTACTGCTTGTGAAATGCCTGGACGTATACACATCATTGCATACATAATACTGCCAACATCACTGGAATATGGTACATGTGCCATATACCTCTCTTCTTCCTCTGTCTGTGGTGATTGAGCAACTGATAACTTAAAATGAGCAGCAAGAAGAGTACTCACTGGTTTAGCATCTTTCATGCCAAACCTCTCCAAGACCTTTTCTAAATACTTCTTCTGGGTCAGGAATAACCTTTTGGTTCCTCGATCTCTTTTGATCTCCATGCTAAAGATTTCTAAGCTGCTCCTAAATCTTTCATTTCAAATTCACTTTTCAACTGACTTTTCAAAATGTGAATTTCTGTCAAATCCTTAGATGCAATGAGCATGTCATCAACATATAACAATAAGTAAAAAAATGAACCATCATTTAACTTCCGAAAGTAAGCACAACTATAATACATGCTTCTCGAATAACCATGACCCAACATAAAAGAATCAAACCTCTTGTACCATTGTCTTGGAGATTGTTTTAATCCGTACAAGGATTTATTCAACAAGCAAACGTGATCTTCTTTTCCTTCAATTTCAAATCTTTCAGGTCGATGCATGTATATTTGTTCCTCAAGTTCGCCATGTAAGAAAGTTGTCTTAACATTAAGCTGTTCTAATTTCAAATTATACATGGCAACTAAGGCAAGACACGAATAGAGCTATGTTTAACTACAGGTGAGAAAATATCATTAAAATCAACTCCTTGTACCTGACTATACCCCTTTGCAACTAATCGTGCTTTATACCTTGCATCTTGAACCCCTGAAATTCCATATTTTTTCTTGATGACCCATTTACAACCAACAATTCTTTTACCTGACGAAGGCTTCACAAGAGACCAAGAGGAGAGATTCAATTTCTTCATTCATTGCAACCAACCACTTGGCCGAATCAACATTAGAAACTGCTTCTGAATAATTGGATGGTTCTCCAATTTCTTCAGCCTGTGCAACTGAAAAGGCAAATGCAACATAATCTCCATACCTTTCAGGTTTTTGAATTTGCCTCATTGGTCTGTGTGTGGCTATAGAATACTCATTTGGTATAACTTCAGAAATCATAACTTCTGGAGCTTCAACTTCAGGAGTTTCAACTGTATTTTTCTCCAGGGTTGATGAGTTTGGCTTTGAAGAAATGCCAAGTTCAATCTCCACCTGCTCATGTATACGCTGCTCCTTATTCGTATTACTAGAACTAGAAGACTCTTTTCTTGGGTGTAACATAGAGGATTCATCAAATATTACATCTCTGCTAATTATGAATTTTGGTGACTTGGGATCAGGATACCAGAGTCTGTATCCTTTCACCCCAGATGTGTATCCAAGGAAAATGCACCTTTTTGCCCTTGGTTCTAATTTACCATCATTCACATGTACGAGGGACAACCAAAGATTTTAAAATCAGAATAAATAGCAGAAGTACCTGACCACATTTCCTCCGGAGTTTTAAAGTTCAAAGGTGCAAAAGGAGCACGGTTGACAATGTAACAAGTTGTAGAGATAGTTTTTGCCCAAAAAGCATTTGTCAACCCAGCATTTGAAATCATGCAACGAGCTCTTTCTAAAAGAGTTCTATTCATCCTTTCTGTAACACGGTTTTGTTGAGGGGTCATCCTCACAGTGCGATGTCGAGCAATTTCTTTATTTTTGTAAAATTCATTGAACTCATCATTATAAAATTCTAAGCCATTATTCGTTCTAAGCCGGTTGACATGTTTTCCTGTTTGCTTCTCGATCAAAACTTTCCATTGTTTGAAAGTTAAGAAAACATCACTTTTATTTTTCAAGAAATAAACCCAAACCTTCCTTGAATAATCATCAATGAAAGTTTACATATACCTGGCACCACCTTTTGACGGGGTACGAGAAGGACCCCAACGATCTGAATGAATATAGTCCAAAGTACCTTTTGTTCGATGAATTGCTGGAGATTTGAAGCTGACTCTTTTCTGCTTTCCGAACACACAGTGTTCACAGAACTCCATGTTCCCGGTACTTTATCCACACAGAAGACCTCTTTTGCTGAGGATGGAGAGACCTTTCTCACTCATATGCCCCAATCGCATATGCCACAATTTGGTGTTGTCGGAATCAGATTGGGTAGAAACTGCAGCAGCACCTGTAACAGTGGATCCCAACAAAGTGTACAACGTACCAGATCTGCGTGCTTTCATGATCACCAGAGCACCTAGAGATATTTTCATAACTTCACCTTCACCTGTGTATTTACACCCAAGTGATTCTAGAGTGCCCAAAGAGATGCGATTTTTCTTTAAGTCAAGAACATATCTAACATCAGTGAGAGTTCTTACCACACCATCTTACATTCTGATTTGAATTGTACCTTTACCAAAAACTTTGCAGGGAGTATTGTTGCCCATCAAGAAAACTCCACCTCCAACAGATTCGTATGTGGAAAATAAATCATTATTGAGACACATATGATAAGAACAACCCGAATCCAAAATCCACTCACCGTTAGATTTAAAACTATTACTAGTAGCTAAAAATATTATTCCATCAGACTCATCAGCAGCTACACTTGCTTCAGCGGGGTCAATATTTTGATGCTCATGTTTGTTTTCCTTATGCTTTTCTTTGTTTTTCAACTTATAGCATTCAAAAATAATATAACCTTTCTTATGACAATATTTACACACCACATTTCTATATCTGGACTTTGACCTTGATTTAAACCTCTCACTACTTGATTCTTTCTTATTAGATCTACCTCTTACAAATAAACCTTCCCCATGGGTTACACTATTTTCTCCGGTAATATCTCTATCTATTTGTTCTTTTGATTTTAAGATAGATTTGATTTCCCTGTAAGAGATATTATCCTTTCCATAAAGCATAGTATCTCTAATATGCTTAAATGATTGGGGTAAGGAAATAAGTAATAAGACGGCTTGATCCTCATCATTAACTTCAGCATCAATATTACTCAAATTCATAAGAATAGAATCAAATGCATCAAGATGTGAGAGTATAGAAGTACCTTCAACCATACGAAATGTGTAAAGCTTTTGCTTTAGGTAAAGTCTGTTTTCCACTGTCCTCTTCATATACAAGGTTTTTAGTTTTTCCCACATGCCTTTGGCTATGGATTCTACAGATACTTCACGTAAAACCTCATTTGAGAGATTTAAAATGATACCTGATTTTGCCTTTTTGTCAATGACGGCAAACTCCATGTCCGTCATATTTTCTGGCTTCTTCTCCTTTCCTTCTAGTGCCATATCTAGGCCATCTGGAATTAGTATAGCCTCCATCTTTAATTGCCACATCCCGAAGTTTGCACTTCGATCAAATTTTTCAACATAAGTTTTTGTTACTATCATTTTTGGCTACTGAAATTAATCTAATTATATCCGGCTCTGATACCAATTTGCTAAGATTGAGAACTCGGGTCGTGCGGAATTTAGCCAAACAATGTTATAATGACAATAAAAAAGACAATAGTAAGTTGATAATAACGAAAGTAAAACAATTAAAGAAGACACAAATTTAACGTGGTTCGATCGGTGTGACCTAATCCACAAGCGGAGAGGAGAAATTTCACTATATTAACAAGAGTACAAAAGAGAGTATAAAATTAGAGTAAATACTCTAATTAATCCCAAATACCCAAAAAGAATAACCTCACAAGATCACTCCAACGAAAGGGTTCACACAAGTTTTTTCAACACTAACTCTTTTACAAAATTACTCTTAATGGAAAGACAAAGAAAGAAAGAAAGCAATGAAATATTTTCATATGTTTCAAGGTGTATTTCAACTAATGTCTAAGTTCTCTATTTATAGAGAGAAAAATAGGCTTGTTGATGTCATGAATGATGTCTTTAGAAGATGCTAAATATTCAGCATTTCAATGTGAATATATCAAATATGGTGACTTCTAAATCTTTGACAAATATGGCTGCCAAATTTCCACATTTGTGGCTTCCAAATCTTTCACAAAAGAAAGATAAAATAACTTCCTTCAATCAAACAAAAGGCCACATTACAAAAAATGGTGTCAATGAGTCATTCAACGAGAGCAAAGTACACAAATATTTAATTGTACAAAAGAAGAAGAAGAAGAAGTAGTTCAAAATTTTCGTTGTTTTAAAATGAGAGGAAAGTCTTCTATTTATAGACAACAAATGGTAGTGTGAACAAATGATTATTGTGTCTTATCGGAAAGGTTACAACTCTTTGAAAAAGTTGCAACTCTTCAGAAAGGACACAATCTTTCATAAAAGTCACAACTCTTCATAAAAGTCACAATTTTTCATACAAGGGGAAGGCTAGTTTTGAAAATAAAATAAATTAAAAGGAAATCATGATTTGTGGTAGTGCCACATAGGCGGGCCTAGGGTTCTCTTTTATATATATATATATATATGATTGTTGTGAGCTTAATTTTATAACAATAATCTCAAGTTAAGTTTTTTTTAAGAAAGAAACTTCACAAGTGGATGGAAATAAATATTGTTTCAAATCACTAGGACTCGTTGCAACAGTCGAAACTATTGAATGGCATGCTCAAATCCTCACAAAGAAACTTGAGCAGTACTTGTGTAAAGAAATAATCAGGAAACAAGGAGTTTATTTGGATGGTTGAATATCACTTTTCTTGAAATTAAATTCGTTTATTAGCAAAATAAACAAGGGTACTCTCTCCATTTGAAAAAGCATTCCAATTTTCCTCTTGTCAACATACAAATCCTGAGAATCCAACATAATTGTTTTCATCCATCTGGTTTCTGTAGACTTTACAAACAGAAAATGCTATGGTTGGGTAAGATCAGTTAAGTTCCACAGCTCAATCATACAGTCCTTCCTGTTCCCAAACATCAACAAGAAAGTCTACCATTTCCTGAAAATTTTAAATGTATAGAATCAACAAAGTAGCCATGAAAAATCTACATGCCAAAATCATGCTAGTAGTTCAGCAACACTCACCGATAAAGGGATTGACTGAGGAAAAGGCTTGTTGGTGCCCAGCAAAGTTTCGTAACTCGCATCAAAGCTGCAATTTATGATGGTAGAAGGATCCACTCATTACGTATATACTCACACTTGTATGGGAAGTAAATACTCTGAAACCAGCAGCTGTCAAATCTACTTATTAAATCAATTGTTTTGAGGATTGTGAAACGAGAAGATGCTCACCTTAGTTTAGATTCCCGAGCTGCAGTATGCTTCTGAGGTGTTCTATTTCCAATCCATTCTTGCCTAGTTTTACTCCAAAGAATTAGACCTGATCCAGACAATGTTCGATTAAGCATATTAAAACATGTGGAGAGCAGTACAATACTGATAAGCTAAGATGAAAGAGTATAGCATCCTGCTTCCAAAGCTAGGTCAAGCTTTCTCCAACTACTGCACCCAGATCAATGGATATCTACATGGACAAAGAAATCTAAAAGAATGAACAGTACATAGATCTGGTTTTGTCCTGCATCAACTGTTAATGAAATTTTCAATGTAGACAATCTTGAATATATAGATATGTCTGAAAATTGCAATTGCAGGGACTACTTTAAGCCAACCAACTGAGACTCTATGAAATTTACCAGATAAATCTTCTTTTCTTTTGTCCCTTTGGGGACATCCGATAAAAAAGAGAATTCTTCTTTTCTTTCATTATTTTTTGATGGAGCTTCAAGGAAACTACAGCTACAGATCATTTCTAGGTTTTATATCCTCTATCACATGTTAATTTCTCGCATTTGGCGGAATACTAACATACTGAGACTTGGATATTCCCAAGAAAGGTGACTATTAGTAAAGTATTCCCATGATAGCCGATGAAAGCAAAGGGAGTGAAATATGCACTTGCCATGATTTACAAATTCAGTGTTGTTGTTTGTGGTGCTGGAACTACTGTGAGCATCAAGGCCCTGATTTGAAGTACTAATTGATGAGACACTTCGTTGTGAAGGAAATGCACTATTCTCCATCTCACAAGCACTACTGCTCCAAAAGTCGTCCCTTGAACCGCGTTTCCTCAAGCGTTGACCCTGAACTTTCTGACCTTTGGATGGCCTATCCACTAGAATAACATGTGGTGGCTTTACACAGCACCCAAGACAACTTCTGCTCTGTTACAATCAGGTTTACAACCATAAAAGATGATTAGCATAATCAGTAAAAAAAAAAAAACCTGTACGCTGTCAACAAGATACTTAGAAAACAAAAACCACCAGAACAATGTATATTCCAAATTTGAGATCCACTTCATAACTACCAGTGCTCACCCCACCCCTCATGTCCCCTCTTTTCATTCAGGGAAAGGTAAGATCTACATAACAGTCCCTATACCATTGTACAATATTAAGTGCCAAGTCCAGGTAATAACTGGTAATACCAAACAACCATCAATTAGTTCTATATAGCAAGCCTACTCTTATTTGGCTTAAGCAACTTTGAGAGAGTTGAATTGCAGTTCTCAGTGTACAGACCATTGGTTGACATAATCTTGTCACTCATAAACGTATCAAAAATCAAGGAAGTCATACTCCACTTAGAATAGTCAAAATTTTCAAATTCAGGTACCAAAAAGGGATAAGAAAGTTAATCTACAACCCAAAGTGTATAGCTATCAAAATTTTACTTTTTTTAATCTCAAGGTGAAATAATTATCAAGTCTCACATAAACTATCATTCGGCCTAAGACGGTCCAAATCCATAATCAGATCCATTGTTTTAAATACACGATCAAACCATGGAGTATAACATGGATTTTCTTCGTACCAAAAGAAATTTGATTTCCTTCTGACATTAGACAGTTCAAATCCATAATCAGATCCATTGCTTTAAATACACGAATGCCACATGTTATTTGGTCTAACAGCACATTTGATGCGATGACAAAGTATTCGAAGTGAATAAGTTGTGCCATAAGGGAGTGCAACATAGATGATACAGTTTAGCTACCTCAAGCGTTTGGTTGCGGTAAGAAGTGAAGGGTGAGACAATAGGTAAACCAGATACATTATAAGTTATTGCCCTTCTGTGATAAGGGGAAAAAAGTTCCAGATTCTTCAACCCCTTTGAAATTAGACAGGAAGGATTGGACATCTTTTACTTCCTTTATAGACGTGCAAGATAACAGGAAGCAAATCACCAGAACTCCACCCAAGAGTAGTAAAACTATTTGAATTTCTTCATCCTTTACCCTTAGTCTCCCATTCTTGGAATTAAACAAAGTCAATGATAGCATTATTCCCCTTAGCATCATTGAATGGGAGACCGGAGACCCCAATAAAGTTAATTTTGATAAATAAGAGATAAAAATGGATCTGAGGAAGTTGGGTATCTTATGGGCCATATATCTAGGATAACCCCGCGTACTCAAAATCAACTTTCTGCTAGCTTCTCAATGTCTAGGGTGTTCCCCACCATGTCGTTTAGACATACACAAAACATGACTTCATTTACAAGTTAGAAATATACTAAAGAGAAAAAAAAGGTCATAATAAAGAACATTAAATTTTCACTCAGCTTGAAACTAGAGTGAAGGTGTTAACAGAGAATGAGGTAGACCTAAATCACATGGAAAGAATTTGGAAAGGCTTACAATCTCTTGGAATGAAGTAGAGCAAGCCAGAAATTATGGCACAATGGAAGAAAAAGATCTATATAAGTTGAGCTGAGAACAATTAAATTTCAATCCCAAACTAGTACATAGATCTACATATGAATCATCAATATCCATTTTGCTCCATTTGAGCCCTTTCATTCCAATACCTGATAATTTGTCTTTCGAAACAAATTCGGGGTTCCTATAAGATAGATTATTGAATCCTTGAAAGGAACAGGCCAGACTGAAGGAGCGTGGGTATAGAGGATACCTATAACCAACCCCAACTAGTTTGTTATTGACACATAGTTGTACTTATTCAACAGTCACCAACCTTCCAAATTTCACTTGGCAATACAGTACAAAAACATCAAATCGACACAAGTTTATATTTTATTCAAATCTTACATGTTCTTCACAGAATTCATTACATCAGTTTTATTTCTTGTTCACCGATGCTTTGATAATAAGTTATTGAGTTTTTCTAATTGCATTGTGCAGGAATGGATCAGCTCATCTGCTATGGTCTTGAATACAAGCAAGATGGACCTAAAACTAGTCCTACTAACAGGGCTTTCTTCATTAAAAGATTGATATCCAAGGCCTCTGCTAGAAGCACCAACTCCTCCAATACCCAATGTAGAAAACAAAGCAGTAAAATAATTGCCTGAAGTGCTCATATCATTCTCATTCCAATCAAAACAGAAACACTAAGAGATAACCAACACAACATTATCTTAAAGCTGCAATAGGCTATTAAAATCTATTTCAGTGAATCATTGCAAGAGATAAGCTTTCGTCATGAAATAGTGTAGCTTGGATTGCTACTTAGACTCACATTCGACTCACATGCTGTATAGCAGTATAGTCCACAAAAGACACATTTCTTTAATAACAACCTATCCAAGGTGATCAGTAACTCATGCAATTCATTTTCAGCCTTTGCGTGCCTAAGTAATCTTAGTATCACCACATAGAAGAAGATAATTAGCACCTTAAAGCAAAAAGATAAAAGGCATCAAAACTTCCTAGAAATAGAAAGGGAATCCTCAATCTACTGTACACCAAATTTGGGACATAGCACAGAAACAAACTCTTACATTGCCCTCCATGTCTCCTTCAACTTTTCCATCACCATACCAACAACAGCTTGAAACTATTCTCCAAAAAACCCAAAACAGAACACAAAGGAAAACTCCGAAAACATGCCTCAATTTCAATCTTTAAACAACAAAAATTATACATGGCTAGAAGCAAAGCATTAGATACTGTAGCTAATAAGACAATTATGTATAGAATAGAACATTCTAGGAACAAACTCCCTCAACATAAAAAGCAAAGCATGGGGAAATAAAAAAACAGAAACAGAAAAAGGAGCACCAGCTCATCTTCTGTTGTATTCCCCATTATTGCTTGCTTAGCCTTTAAGCAAGCACCTCAGATTCCAAAACGCCAAATAAAAGCCAATTGTTGCCCAACATACCAAGAAAAGCATTCAAAAACGCAGTATTAACAAACTTTGCAACTTTTTCATTTATAGTGTCACTTATTTACTGTGTTTATTACACAAGAAAGGTGATCTCAGTGCGTACACCTCAACTAATCTAGCAGGCAAACTGCTACAGCCTACAGCCACAAGCACAGATACTAGGTAAACCTCCCTAACAAGATTGGGACTGAGAGCTCCAGTTTTTTATACCATTCATTGTCTAAAAAATACAGAACCACCAACCTCACAAGGGGGAAACCAGAATGCTTTAATTTATACTAAAAAAGAAAACAGAAAAAAGATATATAGAGAGAATCAAATTACTGACCCCATGCAAGCGAAGATACGTGAAATCGACGAGATTACTGATCTACAAAGTAGCATTTAACAAGTATTACACAGTGAAATAAGCAAATGGGTATTCGTCAAAGCATCGATTTGAACCTCTGGACCTCCAATACTGAAAGGAAATTCATCTCTTACCTGCAGTTTTAGCTAAGATGTTTGAAATTTTACACCAATTTACAGAGGAAAAAAAGAGGGATTTCGATCTCAGACCTATTAACATGTACAAAAAAGGTAAAAAAATAATCTGGGGTTGCGTTACTTACACTTCTCTTTCGCCTTTCTCTGCAATTCTTTGCGCTTAAGCAGTAAACAAGAAAGAAAAAGAATCGAAACTTTTAGTCTTTCTGTTCTTTTCTTTTTTCTTGGTGTTATCAAAAAGTTTAGTAGAAGAAAGTCAAGAATGGAGATGGTGAAGACAGAGAAGGGTTGTGCAGTCTTGCTGGACTGGTGCTAATGGAGGTGGGTAAAATGTATGGGTTGTGGGACCTCTCACAATTCTTATTTCACTAATAAAAAGACAAATTTGCCCTTTCAACTCTCCATTTTAGAAATGTAGGACCCGTTTTCCTCAAATTTTTTTATTTTTTTTTGTTATAAATGCATTAATATGAATATCTCTTGCGTAACTCATTTTTAAATTCATGCACTAAATGAATTGTCACGATTCAAAATCTGGTCATGATGACACTTATCATATATCGCTAGTAGGTAAGTCTAAAATCCAAAGCGGAAAGTAATAAATACACTAAACAAAACTACGCAAAAGCAATAGAAGCATATAAGTGAGATCGTAGTATTAATATGTACATAACAGTATAAAATATACAGAAATGATCCGAAAGTGACCAAGAAAGGAAAAACTATACATAATAACCAACCCGGACCTGGTGTCATTGGTACAAAAGCGTCTAAGTACAGAAATATGTCTAATCAAAATACAAAATACTTAGACAGTACAAAAGAGGGTAAAAGAAGTAAGTCTCCGGACGCCAAGAGTTCACCACAATTCAAATCAGCGACGACCACAGGAGATCCAAACTCAGCAAGGGTGACTCGTACTAGGTGTTGCATCAGAAAAAAATGCAGAAATCTAATATGAGTATCAAAACACAGAGTATTCAGTAAGCATCATAGGTAGGTCGAACTCAAATAGAAATTATATAAATAAAAGAGTTAGGAGAGTATTAATACTATGATTCAACAACTAACTAGCAACATACATGTCACTACAGACAATGCAGATAATAAAAAGTAAAGAGCATTCAATATCTAACGCAAGTAAATCATAATCAGACACATAATGTAAGATGATATAATGCATGTGTGGTCGATGGATAAAAGTAGAAGCCCTGCAAAATCTCTCGAGCCAACCGCAATGATCCCTTGGACTTGGCAACTGATGAAATACAAGAAATATAACTCGGGGTAGTTCCTTGAGCCATCCTGGAGTGCCTTCTCAAGCTTATTAGTAAAAAGTAAACCTCATTTTGTTCGAAATACTTATAAAATTAGTATTTTTCCTTGAAATATTCAGACCTCGAAAGTAAAACTGATGAGTTTAAAGCAATTATTTCCTTAGAACAAAAACTCCGAAAATGATGTACTTCCTTTCGAAGTTTCATGTTTTCTCAAGTAAAATCAGTAACCCGCTCCTTTAGAGCCCCAAAACAAGTAAAAATCATGACAAAATAGTTTAAGTGTTTCAAATACATATTTTTCTCATTTCTAGCTCAAGTCATGCCGAATACAGATGTCGGTGTATGAGTGCATACCAAATACAATTCATTCATCCACAATATAATCATACCACACAAATAACGGAGTAGACACCCGTCATAGTACAATCATACTAACCTGAAACTCTAGTCAGTCCAAGTCCAAGGCCTCAGGCCCACAAACACGATAATAATCAAATGAAAGTAAAAAATGATCTGGAAAGAGAACACAACCGCACTAAAACACCCAATGCATAAAAAATTAAGTTTTAAACCATTTAAAAGCATTCTAAGGATCCTATAACGACAATCAAGACTAAGGCCAATCCTAATCTAAGGCTTTCCAGCTAAAAGTTAGGCTAATATCTAAAAAAGGGCCAAAAGTACAACTAAGGATCATACAAACCTAAAATCTCATCTTAAAACCTTCTTAACGATCCAATGCAACTAAGTTTAGATAGAATCTAACTAAGCAAAGTCTAAAAGTGAAAACCATAACCTACATCAAGGCCAAAATTACACTCGAACCTCTATTCAGAAGCTTTTCCCTTATGAGAACCTTCGAATGGTGCCGTGCTATCAAAGTAGCGATGTAGACGTCAACACAAGTGGAATGATACACAATTAGCCATAAAAAGATTCTGACTCAAAAATCGGATCAAAAAGTAGAATTATGGGACTCGCATGTGGAATCACAAAATTTACTCCATCACAAGATTCTAACCAACTCAAGGAACTTTGTGCCCCAAAAACGAGCACAATCCAAGCAAATAAAAAGAAATAAAATAGGCCATAAGAGAAAGTTCAAGAATGATTAAACTAGGAATCGAAGAGAGAAAAAATGAGACTTACAACTTTAAACGTGCGATTAACGACCACCGACAAGCACCAACTATCATCCACCAAATCCCAGAAATCCACACTGATTTTCCTTAAAATCAAGCTCCAGTTCACAAATAGAGAAGTTGGTCTTGAGAAATATGCATGCTGAAATTGTGAAAACTAAAATATGACTGCAGACCTGGTCCGCAAACGGGGAGGTCAAACTTGATTGGGTCAAGATAACTTGGCCTCCGCAAATGCGGGACCATGTTCACGATCGAAGTGGTCAAAGGCGAATGTGGAGCCAAGCTCGCAAATATGGGGCCGAGCCCGCTAATATGGCTCAAGACCCGAACGCGGAGCACAACTCATGATGCACCAAGAAAGGTTGCATCAACTGAACTTGAAGTTTGAGAAAATACCCTAACAGAGGCTTGAGATTCATTCTGAACCTCATGCATTCAAACGAACAATGTTATCCAACAAAAATGATGAAACAACCAACATAGGTCACCTCGATACAATGTCGACCCAAGTCAACACTTACACAAAAACAACCAAAACAAGCATAACGCAAAATATCACAAAAACAACCAATCACCTTGGGATCCAAACCAAAGGTCATTCTAGACCAAAATCAAACTTTTAAAGCTAAATGAGTTGACGGAAATTTCATTCAAGCCTGTTTATCAAGAATGTTAACCGATGTCAACCCTATGCCAAACCTCTCCCAAAATCTTGTCTAACTACTCAAACTCAAGTCACAGGTCTCGAGACACGAACCAACCATGCTACTAATCCAAAATGGATCTTCCAAAGCTGGTGGAGCTGATGGATATTTCATACGATGTCAAATTCTCTGGATGTTGATCAAAGTCTACTCTTTCAACATATAAGCTCCAAAAATGGGGAAACTTACCAAAACTCTCGCGACCATCTTGGGAACCATGCCATTCATCCCAGCACATTATAAATACAGTAAAAAAGCTATGGGAATGGGAAAAACAAGAAATAAATACGAAAGCAAGCAAATCACTATGAGGGTTATTACAACATCCACTACTAAAAGAAAATTCGTCCTCGAAAGTTAAAGAAAAGGAAGTACCTGAAGGCTCGAAAAGATGAGGATATTGGGTCTACATGTCAAGATTGAACTCCACGTAGCCTCCTCGACCGGACGATGACTCCACTAAGTTTTCACTGAAGGAATCTCCTTAGACCTCGACTTCTTAACCTGCCTGTCTAGAATGGACACAGGCTCCTCCTCGATGTTCAAAGATTCATCCAACTGCATTGAATCTCACTGAAGCACGTACGTCATGATCTGAGACTACCCCCTAGTTTTAACATGGTGCTTAGAGTCACACGTGATCCTAAACTAACCCTTGATACTGGCATAAGTCATGAGCAATGAAAAATAGATATGTATAAGAGTTAAAATGATTGAGAATAAGCATAATTATGAAATAAACTAGGACTAAGTAAACTGAATACAACGATTCTCACCTATGAAGCCTCTGATAATACTAAATATAGGTAGTCGATACATGACCCCTGCTCCCCTTAATCAATACATATGAATAGAAGTAAAATATTGAAACTACAAACTGAATTGAGTCCTCGAATAAAGAAAACTCATCACCGATCTGCCTGACTAGGATCCTAAATACCTGAATGTGTATCATAAAATGAGTAGCACTAAATGACATCAGTACATTGAATATACTGTATGTAAAATAGCTGAGTGAAACAATTGACTAAAACTAAACATATTGAGCTAAATGAAGAACTCTGAAGATAGATTAAAATAAATCCAACTGAATAGTGAAACATGCATGCCTACATTTAAAAATAAAACCTTTAAACTGAATATATGCAATCATAGCAAATACTGAAAATAATATAACTTTACTTTTCTTGGAGAGTTTCTTACATCCAACATACATCACATGAGCTCATGATGTCCAACAACTGACCAAGTTGGGAGGGTTGTCAGAAATCTTGCCAGGATATAAAACCTATTTATCTAATGTGCATCCACTAATTGAGTCTCAAAGGGCTAAAGGAGTTGACCGACTAGCGGTATACTCAAATCCTATGGTGGCACATTCACGAGTATAAATACACTATAAATTTAAAACTTCTCTAGTCAAAGATAGTATAGTATAAATATCGTATCCACGAGGATCGATACAAATAATAATTCAATCAAATCATGCTAACTATTATTCATGTGATCAAAATACAGAGTTGGTTGTGTTTATAAACCACATTTACCGACTAATTAATAATTTAAAATAATTTGTAACTACAAAGTTTAATATCATAACGAAAGATAGGGTACGAGATGAAACAAGTGCATAATGATAGTCGAGATTTGATCATATTCATTTATCACATCTAAAGTTCTATCGATTCTCTCAAATTCGATAGTTGATTAGAGTACTCATAATATTTAGATTTCTCGTCCAAGTAAATCTCAAGTTGAAGAATAAACTAATTATAATCTAGTGATCCGAATATGCAAGAACATGTTATGGATTATTCTCAAGAAAGTAATGTCCTTTGACTATTTTTTCCTGAGATTTAATCAATAATTGTCAACAAACTCTTTTGATTACTTAGAAAAGATATATTAATTCAATCCCACACAAGATCATGCAACAACATTCATAAGGTATTCTTCTTTTGAATAAATAAAGTTGCAATTTAATTCAAATTCCCATAAAAAGTTAAAGCATAAGAACGACAATCAAAATCCTAACATATTCATCAATAACCCATGTTTGTCAAATACCCTCTATGAAACTACTCCATGAAGGAGAATAAGTTTAATAAGAACAAGAATAAACAAAGAGACATAGCAACCAAACTCTTAATCCCAACTCCTATTTTAGATTTGATTAGTGTACGACATGTTCTCCCTTCTCTCCTTCGTAACCTAGACCTTTTTGCTCTTTTTTTGATACCCTTATTCTAGGACAAGTTCCAACATCATATAGCATGAAGTCTGTCATGAAATTACAAAACTACCATTGTTTTAATTCTTTCCATGAATCACGTTGCACAGGTGGTAGTTGGGCACTAGAGTGCTCGACCAGCACGCACATGACCAACAACATTTTTTATTTTCCCGTGCGGGTGCCACAGTTGGACGTTTGAGCGTGTGACCAGCGTGCAAAGGACCAGTGGACTATTTTGTATTTTTACTCTACTGTGCGCCGCTATATTCAGGTTGCGCGGTCGTGCAGCTTTGCAGTTCACATTTTTTGCGCAATTTTGTTTTTTTTCTTTCATTTGCATTTCTTTTAGCCCTTTCAACTAATCATATTCAAACTTGAATTAGCAACACCTGCACATATGAAAAGTAGACGAATATTAGCAAAATTTACATCCAAAACTTATCTAAAACTATCTCATTTCATTGTCCATCATATACCCTCCACTTGAGTTTTTTGCTCATTCCGAGTAAATTAGAATAAACTTGACCCCCTCTAGACTTTGACGCACAAGTCACTAGAAACAATAATCGACTTCAATCATCCTTATAGGTGCATGCAATATTCATCGTTAAATGACTACTCATTGACAATGAAATTTAAGCAAAAACCAAATCCATGAACTTTCTCACAATAAAGAAGATGCAATTTTATCACAAACAAAATTATGTTGATGCATAACACACAAAACACTCTCATTTCACTCACTCTCACAAAGAAATACCTCATTTTCTTCAAGAATACCATGGACTTGGCAATCGAGTAATTCTCTACTAAAGTAGGCATACTCAAGTTACGATCATGCATGACTTGTATTGGTGTATTTTTTAGTCAGAGTGTTGGTAGAATCTGAAAATAATAAGACATATCCCTCCTCTCTTTTCATTTCTTCTTCTTTACTATCTTTTTTTTCCTAATTTATTTGCATCATTTTCCCAAGAAACTTTTCAAGATTCTTCTAGCAGTTTTCTTCTTCTTTTTAGCTCACATTCAATAACTTTCATTACTTTTAGAAGCATGGCTAAGTTCATATGCCTCTTCTTTCAAATTTTTATAAATCAATTTTCTACACTTCTGCATAAGATTCAAATTAAGAGAGTAACACACGAGGGATAAGGCTGGAGGATTGTACCAACTAATAAAATAAAATAGATTATTCTGAGGCTCGAAATTATTGATTAGAGATACTTATAATCAATGGCTGGTGAATTTAGGCTAAAAATGGGTAACCAAAGAAAGCCCACTAAATGTCCTTCCTCAAAAAGTCCTAGAATTTCAACTAAAAAACTACCATGTCAAGTTCTAGATTCCTTCAAAATATGAGTACATATCAAGATATTCTCACCAAACAATGTTCAAGAATTGATAATGTCTTAAGTTCAAATGCCAACAAGTGTACAAATTTTAAACAAGCAAGCAACACAACTTCTAAGTAGGAAGCTATCAATTTCCACCTCTAGCACTTGTTCAATGATTATGTTAAGACTTTATCCTAAAAAGACGTCTGATTTTATAAAAAAAAATATGATATGGTAAAAGAATCAGACAAGAAACCCATAGAAGTACAATAAAGAAAGTTTTTAAATTTTATTTTTTAATTATTTACAACTTCTTCACCCCCACACTTAAGCTATGACATGTCTCCATGACATAAAGAAACTGTAAGAGTAAAGGAAAGTTCACTGACTCTCTTTAGTTAGTGTTGGAAACAGTGTTGGTCCATTGTGCAGGCTTGGCCAAGTGAACACAATCATATCGTGATCTTTTTATCCAACTTGACTGTCTTAATTGTTAGATCACTTATCTTCTTCATATTGAATACTACATTTTTATCTCCAAATTTAAGAGTTTTTCTTGATACACATCAAGTATTTCTCTACCAGTAGCTAGGAATGATCTCCCAAGAATTAATCAAACCTCTTTATTTTCTTCCATGTCAATCAAGATGAAATCTACTGAAAACACAAAATTGTCAACTCTGACTAGAACATCTTCAACTATCCCTTTAGGAATAATGGTGTATTGGTCTTTCAACTATAAGGACATTGGGATGGACTTAAAGACTCTGAGATCTTCTTCCAATTTTTTTGAAAATAGACAAAGGCAAGAGGTTTATAGAAGCTCCAGAGTCACACACAGATTTCTTAAATCTAACGGTCCCTATCGTACACAAAATAGTAAAACTACTTGGATCACCACATTTCTAAGATAGTTTATTTTGAAGGATGGCACTACAATGAGAATTCAACTTGACTACCGATGTTTCCTCTAATTTTTTCTTGTTGGAATTTTTTTAGCATACGTAGGCATCTGATTGTTTACCTTAGTAAATGAATATTCATATGAAGTTGCTTCAACATCTCTAAAAACTTACCAAAACACTTGGAAAGCTTCTCCCGTTTCATATTTTGAGGAAAAGGCAATGCAAGCATGTGTTTAGAATCAACTTTCAGTTCTGACTTCTCCTATATTTCTGATTTTGTTACATTTCCTTTCTACTTTTTGACTTTCTTGTGTCTCATCTTGGCTCTTTGTAGCTTCACAAGCTTTGCTTTTGCAATTATCATTCAACATTTTTCCACTTTGCAAAGTAACAACCCTCAGCTCCTTAGGGTTCCTCACTATGTCACTTGGAAGAGTTCCAGGTGGTCTCTCAAATATCTAATTAGCAACTTTTATAACTTGCTTTCCTAAATTTCGAATAAAAGCACCTTGAATTTCAAGCCTCTCGTCAACCTTTGTGATGAATGTCTTCGTGAGTTCTTCTAGACTTGATTGGTTTTCATGTTATCTCTATTGATTCTAGTACCCGTGAGGTTCTTAACATATAGAGTTATTTTGCTGCCATGCATTCAAACTACCATTTGATGAACTCCATGAAAATTTTGGATGTTTCTGACCCATAGAACTGAAGTTGTTGTCTCCCTGATAGTTTCTACTATTATAAGTACTAATTGCATTCACATCTTCTTCTACAACTTTACCCAAGTGAAATTCATGAGGCAGATGTACATCCCTACGAAAATCACATATAGTCGTTGATGCCATTTGATCCTGGGCTACGATAAATTGTTTCACATTTTTAGAAATAGCTGTGATTTGGGCCTGCAATGTAGAGTAAGCATCAAATTGGTGTACCTGATAGTTTTCTTTCTTTCTGAAGTGTCTGCAACCCACTGTCACGATTCAAGGCTACCCGAGACCCAAGAAACCCTACGCTAACAACATGGCATAGAATGAAAATAAGATAACATACATAACTAAAGTAACGTGAAAAATGAAAAACAGAATTGAGTCTCAAATGACTAACATAGCATAAGAGAGAAATTTGAATACAATGATACATATGGCGAACACTAATGCCTCTGAAATAGTCTCTAAACATAAGTGAGTTTCTAGGACAAGTCTCTAGCTCCCTCTAACAATTTGAAAACTGGAGTGAAGTCTGGACTGAATGTAAGAAATCATAAGTGGTATGTCCCTATACCATGAGGACTCACCAAGGTTGTGAAATATTGATAGGAACTCGTACTAACCACGCGCCTGATAAGATGTATCAGAACCAATATTATGAGACAATATAAGAAGAAAGTATGCAGTCAATACTTGGAATATATTGTGTATGGGGAGATGCATAAACATGACCCAATAACATGATAAGTCTGAAAACATGCTAGTGCAATAAACAAGTAAACATAATATGAAACTGATGATCTGATCTAAAATCATAGTACAAGGTCATGAAATATTTTAAAATCATAACATCTGCGGGAGATACCATTAAGCGACATAAATCATGTGAGCTACAATATGGAGTGGGTTCTGCTCCCATACCAAAAAGAGAGTATCCTACTTGTCAAGGTAAGGACCATGAGTTTGAGCTAAGATGGATCCACTAGCTAAAGACTAAGTCCTATAGGGGTATACAATTTTGGGACAAAGAGATTGCTACTAAAGGTCTCATGCCTCTACCAATGGGTGGAACGTCATTCCTAGGTCAACTCGATGCTAAGTAAACACCCAACGTAAAACATACATAATCATGGAAACAATAAAAATCTGGTAATACTAAATCATTCATCAGAAAATATGATAATCTGAGTAACTCCTTAAAATCATGATAACATAACATAATCTAAGAGATGCTTTATTTGAAAACATCTAAGTCATGATAATCATATAAACTGAATGATATTTTATCTTAAAGCATCCATAATCCATGAAAATCTGAGTTCATAAAGCTTGCATGTGTAAATAGCACAATTGTGATCATGAAAATACTTGTATCTCATGGGTTCAAGAAAATATCATTGGAAACATTGAATTATATTTAATTGATGCATAATAATATCATTCATGAATAAGGAATTGAAATTTAATAAGAACCCATAAGAAGTTATGAAACCCTAACTATTGGATAGATAATAAGTTGAGAAATTTAGGTTTCTTTGAGACTTAATGGGTGAAGAAGAATCCATTAATAAAGTTCCCACATATCTTGATAGAAACCCTAGGTAAAATCCTTCAATGGAGACTTGAGATATTGAAACCCTAATTTGCATAAGGGAAAAGACTTGAGAGAGAAGAAACTTGTCTTTTGGGAAAATGAGAGTGGATGGGGAGGTTAGGATATTTAGGAGTCATTTGAACCTACTTGAAATAGGTCAAAACGACATAATATAGAAATTAAAAGAGTGGAAAAAAACCCAATTTATCCTGACTAAAAACTCTCGAACAGGCACTAGGAGGGCATATACAGACTGTAGTTACTTTTACGACCCGTAGAAGTCCATCCATAGATATCAACTGAAATCCCTAAGTTTATGAACTCTAAACCATGAAGCCCTTTTACGATCCGTAGTAGGTTCCACGACCCACATTGATCTCTCGTAAAACATCAAGTACTAAAATCACCAAGTCTCTGAAGAATAAACCACGAACCCAAACCACGACTCGTAGTTACTTTCACGAACCATACTGCTCATTCCACCTGTTCCGGTCCAAATTTCCAAGTTTCAGAAGTTTCTTCATGAGAGGAGTCTACGACCTGTACAACCTTCAACGACCGTACATAGGGTCCGTAAAACTCCAAAATCTACAAACTTCAACAAATTTTTCTGCACTCTCCAACTTTATCTAAGTTAGGTACTTTCGAGGTGTTACACTTTAATACCCTGGAAACTAGTGACTAAACTAGAGCCTTAAGTTAGGGTTCTAGAGTTTGAGATGAGGGTTACAAGGGAAAGTGCCAAGGCAAAGGGGCAAAGCCTAAGCCAAAGGCCAAGGCAGGCCCAACCTTGGCAAGACACTGCCCCAAGTTCACGACGATCACCACGACCAGTGGTCTTGACCACGGTCCATGGGAGGTCTCATGAAGATCCCTTAGCATGGTGGGAGGCAAGGCCTTGGGACAAGGCTACTGCCCAAGGACCACGAGCCACTTCACGACTAGTGGTCTTGACCACGGTTCGTGGGAAGGCTCGTGGTCATGCCTTGGTATTGTGGAGGCCAAGCCAAGTGGCCTAGCTACTGGTCCAAGGACCACGAGCAGGACCACGGTCAGTGGTGAGGACCACGACCCGTGGTGCCTCTCGTGAAGCTTGGACAGTAGGCTGCCAAGTGGAAGAGTTGTTAGGAAATTCCAAAGTTGGTAGTTATTGGATGGGGTCGTTTTGTCTAGTCTTAAAACCCCTATATAAGATATTTTAAGCTTTTAACCACCCAATTAAGTCACTATTTCACAGGACCCAAATCAAAACCCCAAAATACTCTCCTCTCAAATATTTCTCTCTCTAGAAAACTCAAGACTTGAGGAAGAAGATAGAGCTTGAAGCTTAGGTCAAGAACAAGACTCCATTGTTGCAAGCATTGAGTGGGATTTGAGTCAAGGTATGTTAGATTATTTCATCTATGGATTCTTCCATCCATAGAGCCCCTCATATCTCCCTCAAATTGTGAAGAAAACCCCTAATTCTAGCTAGGGTTTCTTCCTATATTGTGGGTAGTGTTGAGTATGATTTCAATTGAGTGGATAATACTTGTTTATGATTGTTTTAGTATTGAATCATGATATATTGATGATATTACATATTTTCCATGGTTAATACTAGTCTAATTGATGAAATCAAGTAATGTGGGTTTATGCCTCGTGAAGTGAAATTGAGGATTCAAAGGTGATCTTCTAGAATTAATGACATGTATAGTAATTGTTCAAGAATAGAAACATGTTAACATGAATTGAATTAGATTAAAGTATATATGATTGATCATGACTAGTAAATCTTGAGTATTTATGATGAATTATGACTAGAATTACTTAAAGATGAAGCTTGTGACTTGAATGTCTTGTGATCTAGATATGTATGATGATAGAATGAAGTAAAGCTTTGAGAGTAAGGCTTGTAGTCATGAATGTTGAATCACTAGGGCTTTGAGAGTAAAGTTAATGTGATGAATAGAAGTCTAATAGGTAGAATTTTGGTGAAAGGCCTATACTCACCTAACCTACCTTATAAATACTTGAATGTATAAAGTGATAGAATCACTTGAGCATCGATTGATTGTCAAGGACATTCTTCCATGAGACATGAATGTTAAGCAAGGCTTAATAGTAAATCTTAGGGTGTATGCTTGGCCCCAAGTGGATATTGACAATGAGATGGAGTGTCACACAAGGTAGGGTCCGGGCTCCAAGTTGAAAGGAGAACCACACCTAGTTGATGTGAGGACTATCCAAGTTAAAGGGGGAACTTTTACGTAGTAGAGTGTGGGTTTTCCCAAAGTTAGGTCTCATGAGATGGAAGCCTTCACATAGTGAAGTTAAGGTTTCTAGTAGCAATTTCCATATCCAGTGAGCAAAGACATGCTTGAAGAAGTATCTCTAAGTGTTCAAAAGCGTTAATGGACTTAGACATGCTTGAGAAAATATCTCATAGGGTCCATCTTAATAATGAACTTAGATATGCTTAAAGAAGTGTTTCATAGGGTTTAACCTAATAAGGAACTAAGATGTGCTTAAGGAAGTACCTCATAGTGTTCTAAGGTCTAAAGAAAGGGGACTAGTTTCCAACTAAGAAGTATGAGTATGAAGACCTAAAGGTGATACTTAGTATGAATGGTATTATGGGATGCCATTCATGCATTGCAAAAGTATGACTTAAGGGTATTCAAGAAAGTATTCTCTTATATGATGTATGTTTAGATAGGGTTGTGCTAAGAGTTGCCTTCCTTGTTAGTATTGGCTAAAGGTGAGAGATTCCCTTGGTTATGAGAGTTAAGCTAAAGGATGAGATCCTAGGGTGATTAGTATGATGGCCAAAAAGTGGTACTTAGTATGAATGGTATTATGGGATGCCATTCATGCATTGCACAAGTATGACTTGAAGCTACATATAAAAACCTAAGACTTGACTAAGTATATAGACTATGTTTAAGATGACCAAAAATGGATACTTAGCTTGGATGGTATTATGGGATGCCATTCATGCATTGCACAAGTATGCTTTGAGGTTACTTAAGAAATAGTTCACTTATGATATGAAAGGCTAAGGATTGAATAATGCTTATATGATGCTTATGTTGAAGACTTTGCTTACGATTATGATATTGTCTCTTATGCCCATAGTTATGTTTCATGAAGTATTTCTTATGCTTATGGATTATGTCTTATGATGACTAACCCTTATGTTACGTTCTTATGATGCCATGCTAGCTAACATATTTAGTACATCCTGTACTAACGCATACTTTGCCTACGTTCTTATCAAATGTAGGGTCTTGGCGATATTGAGTTTCATTCTTAAGGATAGGTTACTAAGGAGCAAGGAGTTGAAGACTTGGTGAGTCCTCATAGCTTCGAGGACAAAGCCACCATTCTTTTATTTTCATGTTTTGAGACTATTGTATGGGCTATGTCCCAAGAGTTTTATTCAAAGTTGTATTAGATGGTTTGAGACAAAGAGTAGTAAAGACTTCCGCTTGCTTTATAAAAGACTTTGATTGTATGAATAAAGTTTTAAAATTTACGCACTTTTCTATTATCTTATGTTATGATATGCTAAGGGCTTGTATGAGACCCCTTCGGGGTCAAGTACGCCGTGTTACATCTAGGATGTACCCCTGGGTCGTGACATACACTGATTAGCATCCTCCGCCAACTTGTTCAGAATTTCAATAGCCTTTTCTAGTGTTTTTTTCATAATCAGCCCCCAACTGCATTATTCAATATATTCGTGATGTTGGTGTCAATCCATCCCAAAAATTAGTTAGTTGTATCTAGGGTTCAATTCCATTGTGTGGGCATTTTTCTCAATAATTCCTTCAATCTTTTTCATGCTTCAAACATGATATCTGCATCTAAGTTAGTAAAATTGGTAATTTCCTTCCACATCATTGTTGTCTTTGTCGGTGAAAAGTACTTATCCAGGAACTTTGTTGTCATATATTTCCAAGTTTTGATCAATCATAATGGTAAACTACTCAACATATTTTTGCATCATCCTTCATAGAAAAGGGGAATGTCCTTAAATATATCATGTCATCTGATGCCCCATTATAGTGAAAGATATTCATGATTTCATCAAAGTCTATCAAATGACTATTCTGATCTTTGTTTTACTTTCCTTTGAAAACACAGTTGTTTTGGATTGCTTGGAGAATCTATGCTTGATCTCAAAGTTGTTGGCTGCAATAGGAGGACATCTCACACTAGACTGCATTCCATTGTAGTTTGACTTTGCATAATCTTTCAACAATCTGTTACGACTCAGGGGTACCCCCTAGATGTGACAAGGCGAACTCAACCCCGAAAGGTCTCATACAAACCCCTTAGCATACCATAACATAAGATAAAAGAAATGATGCGGAATTTAAAAAATTTATCCATACAATCGAAGTCTTTTATAAAAGCAAGTGGAAGCCTAGACTTGTCTCAATTAGCCATCTAATACAATCTTTAGGGGCACAACCCTTACAATATATAGTCAAATAATGAAATAACTAGAAAGGAATTACAAATGACTCTTATGTCCTCGAATCTTGAGGACTCACCACAAGCTAGGAGAATAGTCGATCCGAGCTTGAACCAATAGAAGATCGCCTTTAAGAACCAGAGCCTACATTTATAGAAAAATATAGAAAAATATGGGATAGTACAAAAATGCACTAAGTATGATAGCCATGCATAAAAATCTGGAAAACATGCTAAAAAGGACCTTTTTGTTGAAAAGCATGCACTTTACCAAGTTTGAAAATCATCATGAACTTTAGTGTAAAAGCACAAGTCATAAGCATATTCAACATATAGATCATCATAGCATAATAGAACCATCTCATAAGTAACCCTAAGTTACACTTGTGCAATGCATAGATAAAGATACATAATTCCATCTTTACTAAGTACCACTTTTAGGCCACCATAATCATACTTACCATTCTTTGATCTCATCCTTTGTTCATACTCATAGACAAGGAAACATTCACATTTAATAAGTCATATCAAGGAAAGCAACTCATAGCAACGATCCACATTAAGCATACTTTATTTCATAACCATCATAACATAAAAGGAACACACCATAACTACTCTCAAACCCTACTTGTGCAATGCATGGATGAAGTCCCATACCCCCACCCACACTAAGTTGTGCTTCCTTAGGAGCCATAGTTCATAACCATTTATTGTGGGGGTAAGCCTTAACCGACATAGACCATGTGAGCAAATCATGGAATCTCGTGTCTTCTACACCGAAAGGGTTGGTTTACTTGCCTAAGGTAGAACTGGTAACTTTAGTTTAGGTGGATCCACTAGCTAATAACCTATGAGGGCACATAGTTATGGGATACAAAGATTGCTACTAGATATCCCGCCTCAACTCACATATGGGCATCCATCTCAAGAGATTGCTACTAGAAACCCCGCCTCAACTTACGTATGAGTTTCCATCTCAATCAATATCCACTCGGTCCTTAGCATTATTCCCCACGGAGGACTTAACATTTCATTACTTTAGTTCATTATTATAGAAGAAATGGGATATGGAGATTTCTTCTAGATACCCCACCTCAACTCACGTATGGGCACCAATCTCCATCCCACATCATTCATAAGATAGTTTATAGATTCAATAGGTGAGAAAAGACTTTCAACCTAAGAATCCCCATATTGTGAGAAAATATTTCATAATATGTCATCTTCATTCACAAGTGTATAATTGAGAATAGTCTTTCAATCAACACATCATCATTATCATAATCATAGAAACTTCATTCATACTTCATTCATAAGTGTAAAATTTAGAATATCCTTTCAATCAACACAACAACATTATCATAATTATGGACACCTCACCCTCAAGGTGTTCTTAAAGCACATACATAAATCTCATAATCATGCATAATTCTCATACTTTGCCCTTCAAGGACCATGGATCATAATTCATCAACACATCTATAATTACTACATTAGACATGGATGATAACATAATTCAAGTAATCAATTCATTACATTCATAATTCTATAACATTCTACTTGCATCAATCAATACCCACACTTTGAGATTCAATTTGGGAAAATAGGGGAATTTATGGATCCTCTAGGAACTCAAATTAAAATCATATAAAATTATTAATATATCCATAAACAAACATAATTCAACCTTTAAAAAACAAATTTGAAAGGAATCCATGAGATTCAAGTCACACCCTAACTTTTGGATTTTCTAGCTTTGAAATTGGGGGTTTTGAGGGGCCCCATGGATGAAGGATACCCATGGATGAAGAGCTAACATACCTTATTTAAGAATTCCCACGAATTTGAGGAGAAAAGCTTGATTGTTCAACCCTAGCTTCACCTTTCTTCTTCTTCTTCTTCTTCTTCTTCTTCTTCTTCTTCTTCTTCTTCTTCTTCTTCTTCTTCTTCTTCTTCTTCCTTGGAGTTCTAGAGAGAGAAATATTTGGGGGAAAGTTGGTTGTGATTTAGGTTCTGGGATTTTATGAAGTGAATGGGTTGGTTAATGACTTAAAAAGATTTATATAGGTAAATTAAAACTATACAAAACGACTTCCCTTAATACTAATTAAATTAGGAATTACTTAGACTACCCCTACACTTAGCCGACTAAAGACAGTCCCCCAGGCCCCATCCATGACCACCACCTACGGGGCGTGGACTGACCCACGACCCGTACTGGTGGGGCGTGGGTTGGGGATTGGGAGTTCAATATTTTGGCTCTTGACCCACGAGCCTCCTCCCACAGAGCGTGGACCACCCTACTGGGCGTAGGTCCCTCTGTGGGTCATTGTTTTGGGCAGTTTTGAGGGGAGTTTTAGGGTCCTCTTCAAGGACCCTTGGTTGGTCCTTGGGGAGTTGTACCTTGACTTTTAACCCCTAAACCCCTCATTCTAAGTACGAGAAGAAAATTTTAACGACTCTAACCTTACTACAAGCTCTAGTTAAGCCTACTAGTTTCCGGGGTGTTACACAATCTCCCTGCCCAACCATCATATTGGTCCTCCATCTCGGCAGGTGAGCGATTGTTCCTCCTATTACCAATCCCTTGGTGTTCATCATCATCTTTGACTTCAGGTGGACGATTATGATTAGCGGGGTTGAGTGGGTCATTCAGTGTCATGTTTCCAACATCATCAACCATTGTATTCTGCCTCTCAGACTTCACTAAAACCCTTTCCGTAAGTTCCTTCTTAACTAAGCATAAAGCTCCTTCCAAATGTGGATTATATTTAATGACTTTTTTTGAGGAAGATCGTATCATACACCATAATTATGATTAATACATGTTGTTTGCGATACTAGAAACTTGAGATGTTAACTAAAAAGCAAAATAAAATAAAATTTGAATTGATACATAAAATTTTATTGAATATTACGTGTTGTCAATTCCTGATAACGACGCCAAAATTTTACGAGCACAAACACATTATAAGTTTAGCACTTCGCTAATTAAAGATAGTATAGTATAAATATCATCTCCATAGGGATTGGTACGAATAATAATAATTCAATCAAATCATGCTAACTATTATTCAAGTGATCAAAAGAAAGAGTTGGTTGTGGTTATAAACCATGTTTAACGACTACTTAATCATTTAAAACAATTTGTAAATATAAAGTTTAATATCAACGATAAAAGATAGGGTACAAGATGAAACAAGTACATAATGATAGTCCGGATTTGATCATATACACTAATCACATCTAAAGTTTTATCAATTCTCTCAGCTTCGATAGTTTATTAGAGTACTCATAATATTTAGATTTCTCTTCCGAGAAAATCTCAAGTTAAAGAATAAACTAATTAAAACCTAATGATCTTTTTTTTTGGTTTCCCACCCGATGTTCGGTGTCCACATTGGAGCCTGACTAAATCCAGATTATTCTTAAGAAAGTAATGTTCTTCGATTATTTTCCTCGGCATTTAAACAATAATTTAAAAAAAACTCTTTCGATTACTTAGAAAATATATATTGATTCAATCCCACATGCAACAAAATTCATAAGATATTCATCTTTTGAATAAATCAACTAATGAACAAAGTTACAATTTAATTCAAACTCCTATAAAAAATCGAAGCATAAGAATGACAATAAAAATCTCAACATATTAATTAATAAATTATGTTTGTCAAATACCCTCTAAGAAACTACTCTATGAATGAAATCAGTTTGTTAAGAACAAGGATGAACAAAGAGACACAATAACCAAACTCTTAATCCTAACATTCATTTTAGATTCGAGTAGTATACCGCGTATTCTTCTTTCTCTCCTTCGTAACATAGTCTTTCTTTGCTCTTTTTCTTGATACCCTAATTTTGGGACAAGTTCCAACATCATATAGCATAGAGTTTCTCATGAAATTCTAAAACTACCCTTGTTTTTATGCTTTGCACGCCTCACGTCAGGCATGCGCACAGCTAGGCGCTTGAGTGCATGACCAGTGTGCGGAGGACAAGTGGTATGTTTTGCTTTTTACTGTGCTACGCACAGGTAGCTTCAGGCTTGCAGTCGTGCAACTTTGTAGTTGCACATCTTTTGTGCGCTTTTGTTCTTTTTCTTCCTTTAGCATTTCTTTTAGCCCCTTTTCACTAATCATATTCAACACTTGAACTAGCAACACATGCACATATAAAAAGTATATGAATCATAATAAAATTCATATCCAAAACTTATCTTAAACTAGCTCATTTCATTGTCCATCACACGTAGTTATGGGATTTGAATTTTCTAAACTCACATCCTCTCGGTGCTAAATAATCCTTCCAAAATAGTCTATATATGCTCATAATATATATCATGAAAAGTATAACTGACAATATACTGTGAGTCTTTTCTCAAATCTGTAATATTGTACTATTGGAGAGGCTAAGCTCACAACTATCTAAAACATACTGAGATATGATCATTGATGATAGATTGGAACGTTATACTGCATAAATATATATTGATGGCATATCTAGATCTCATACTGCTTAAACATTGATAACATATTTGATTGTCATACTAATCATAAATCATATACTTTAATAGACTTGTTATACAAAAATATTGATATATGTGGCTTCTAGTTTTGAATATAATGAAACTAATCTTTTCATGACTATGCTTTGTTTCTAAACTATGCACTTTCAGAAAAATAGAATTTCTTAAAATCTTTCATGAAATAATGCACTTGAAATTAAAGATAATAATATTTTCTTGAGATACTTCTTGAAAATCTTGAACTTACTTCTTTCATGAAAATAATGCATATGAAATACTATGACAAGGTTTTCAAATAACTTTGGTTAAAAATGGGTCCATGTAATATAATAAGAATGAAGCATGAATCAACAATCATTAATGACATGAAGTACCATAATTTTGATGATAAAATAAAGAATCAATGATAGGAGATAAAGGAAATTCGAAATAATAAACTTTGGGATAAAAGCCCTAGCTTTGATCATACTAACTGAAGTTGTAGATGTAGGGCGTGAGGAAGAACTAAGTTCCTCACTATAATAGTCTTACATACCTTAAACTCTCCACAAATCTTGATGAAGAATCCTAACTTGATGAAGAACAATCAAGAAATCGTTTCTTGAAATTCTTAGATTTGTTTCTTGAAAACCCTATGTTCTGATGATAGATTCTTAATTAGCATACATAATCATATGTTAGAATCACTGGAAAATTGTGAGGGTATTCTTACCTTGATTTGAAAGGAAGAAATCTTGATTAAATTACTAAAAAAATCAAGTCTTGAACCCTAGAATTGAGTTCTTGACTTCATTAGAGATAGGAAGAGGATTTGTTGTTAAAATCTTGTATAGATTTTAGGATTTATATTCTAAAATAATGGAGAATACTTACCAAGACTTGTTAGGGTTAAAGAGATATTTTAGGGGCTTTTGGGGTCAACCAAGGGGTGAAAAGTGTGAAAACAAACTCAAAATAGCATTTTAATGAAATCTTAAAATTTTAATATACAACAGATATACATGATATATGAGTGATATACATGATGGTAGCTCCTGGAACAAAATTTTAGACTGGAGCGTCTACAGTAAAATGGTCATAGCCTTTTACTTCAAATGTCAATTGATGCAAATTTGGTTAATTTAAAAAAAAAAGACTTTTATACCTTTAATTTGGTAGGTCACGAGACATATAACTCCTCATATTCTAAGAGATATGATCGTTTGAAGCTGACCCTTGCATGATTTCATGCAAAAACTTCGCAACTAGGAAAGCTTTTGAGCTCGACTTAGGGCTTGAGGTTCCTAATGATCCTAAATCACTTTCCATACAGTTTTTAATGAACCTTAACGTACATAAACAACTAGAAATCATCCGGTAAGATCCTACACACATGAAAAGAATGGTTCGAATTTTAGTTTAGAAATTTTTGGGATCTTACAACGTGAGCCGCATCTGAAACATACAGTTCAACATAGAGACATGGAAAACGGGGTAAACACCCGAAAGATCTGGAGGTAAGTCTATCTCATAGGCCACCTCTCTAAGACGCCTTAAAATCTCAAAAGGGCCGATGAACCTAGGGCTAAGCTAGCCCCTCCTCCTGAATCTCATCACGCCCTTCATGGGCGACAGTCGTAGAAACACACAGGCACCAACCAAGAACTCTAAATCCCGAACTCTATGATCAACATAGCTCTTTTTTGTACTTTGGGAAGTACAGAGCCGCTCCTAGATGACATGAATATTATCCATAGAATCATGCAACAATTCGGTGCCCCACGGCCTAACCTCGAAAGCATCAAAACAACCCATCGAGGACCGGCACCTCCTACCATACAACGCCTCAAATGAAGCCATCTAAATACTCAATAGTAGCTATTACTATACGCAATCACAAACTGCCTTTATCTTCGTTGGGTACACCATAACCCCATCCTTGGACACCACGTGTCCCAAAAATGTCATAAACTCAAGCCAAAACTCACACTTAGAGAACTTGACATATAACTATTGATCCCACAAATTCTGATGCACCACCCTCAAATGTTACTAATGCTGCTTCCTACTCCCTGAGTAGACTAGAATATCATCGATGAACACTATCACAAATGAGTCCAAGTAGGGCCTCAACACACGGTTCATCAAATTTATGAACGTTTTTAGAGCATTGGTCAAACCAAAATACATGACTAGGAACTCATAATAGTCGTAACGAGTCCTAAAAACATCTTTGGAATGTCCGCCGCCCTAATCCTCAACTGGTGGTAGATGAATATCAAGTCTATCCTAGAGAACACCGCTACACCCTGAAGTTGGTCAAATAAATTATTGATACACGACATCAAATACCTATTATTCATGGTCACCTTGTTTAACTACATGTAGTCAACAAACATACGTAAGGAACCATCCTTCTTCTTCATGAACAGGACAAGAGCACCCCATGGAGATACACTAGGCCTAATGAACCTCTTGCTCAAGAGGTCTTGTAGCTGCTCCTTAAGATCCCTCAACACAGTTGGATCCATACGATAGGGTGAAATAGAAAATTGTTGTTTTCCCGGCTCGACATCAATGCCGAAGTCAATGTCTCGATCGGAAGAAAGACCACATAGATCGGTAGGAAATATGTTAGAGAACTTCCTAACCGTAGAAACTGACTTGAGGGGAGGAGTGTCGATACTAGTATCATGAACATAGGCAAGATAGGACAAATACCCCTTTCCTACCAACTGTTGCACCCTCAGAAGGCAAGATATTATTTCTTTAAATAACACATCTCAACTTGTAAAGAAGGTTTGTGTATTTAAATCACATAAAATGTACCCTTTTTAACCTCAAAGTATAGGTGCACAACAACATGTAATTTATCATAAGGAGATTGATGGCTTATAGCTTTGCTTTACATTCTATTGATCAAGTATACAAATGCTAACACACACTGACCCCAGAACATTATTGGAATTTCAGCTTGAAACCTCAAAGCTCTTATCACCAATATTACAAGTTTATGTTTTCTCTCATTTTCTACACTTTGTTGAGGAGTATAAGGGGCAAGACACTTTGGTGAACTATACTCATTTATTTTCAATAAAACTATCACACACATAATTCACAAACTCAATCACATTATCAGATCGTACTACCTTTACTAATTTATCAAACTAAATTTTCACAAATTTATCAAACTGTTGAATGGACAGGCATACATCAGACTTATTTCTTAGAATAACCAAGTCATTTTTATAAAATCATCTATCTTTGTAAGGAAGTATTTATTGCCATCAAATGTAGCAGACCTTTATGGACCCATAAATCCATATACAACAAATCAAAGCTACCAACTATTATGATGCTACTAACAAAAAACATTGATCTTGTCTGCTTAGCATAAGGGCACATAGTGCAATGATCCAAAATATTAGTGCTAGACTATTTATTACCTATGAAAAATATTTTATTTAAAATAGTAATGGACACCTGTCCAAGTCTTCTATGTCCTAGTTCCAAATCAATCGGAGATGTAGCTTGACCAACATGTGCTTCTTTCATAACAAATGATGGCTCTTATAGTTGATTTTGAGTTAGATGATTAAGAAGCAAGTATAGTCCTTCATTCTCCTTATAAATCTCCCTAACCTTATTAGTGTAAAGCTCCTGGAAAACACAAAAGTGAGAAAAGAAATTAACTGAGCGACCTAATTCTCATGTGTCTTTGCTGACTAACATAAAATTTTACTTAAACTCAAGAATATGAAATACATTTGTGATAAGACTTCCAGCTGAAATAGAACTGAATTCAATATTTTTCACTTGAGAAAAATATCTTCATTTGGTAGATATACTAACTTGTATTTTCAAACTGTATAACGAAATCTTTAAACACCATATCAACCTTGGATATCATATAATTTGTTGCACTTGTATCAATAATCTGCACTGTGCTATCTTTAGAAATTAAAAGTGTTTTACATGTCATGTTGGTTACATTAACTCTTATAGATCCATTAGAGTTAGAGTTTTTTCCAAGCATCTTTAGAATTTCCTAATAGTGATCCCTCGTGAAAGTAGAATCCTGCAACTGCTTAGCATAGTCATCAGTACTCTTAGATTTATTGGCCAAGTGATATCCATTATGATGATTCCTAGTACATTTATGTTCAAGCCATATATGAAGGCTCCTTGGGTTTGTAAGTGTAACAGCTCGGATAGAAAAGAAGGAAAATTGCAGGTTTTCTAGAACTGGTGTATGTACCGACAGAACCACCGACGGACAGTAGATTTACTTACGAGTCATACGTGGGAACCGTAGGTGGAAAATCAAATGATTTTCAAATGTCAATATCTAGTACCCTTTTAACGGTTCAGCAGGATGGTCCGTCGTTCAATGTACGAGTCGTAGGTGAGTCCCACACTTAGAGAAATTTTTAAAGCTTAAAATTGGACTTACAGTGGCCATGTACGGACCGTAGGTTGACCAACGGATTGTACATGGTTCCCGTCATTCGATGGTCCAAAAATAAGTTCTTGAACCCCACTGGCGGTTGACCAGGATGGTCCGTAAATGGACTTACGGACCGTAGGTCCCACCATCGATTGTGGTCGACAATTATTTTCAAAGGGGCTTTTGGGCATTTTCCTAATTATTCTAACCGAATACTATATCGTTTTACCCTCTGCCCGTGGCCCTATATGAATATTTTTACCCCCAAATTACCTAATTAGATTCATTCTCCTAATTTCTCAAAGTTGATCAAAGTTCTTTCCCAAAATATCTCCCTCTCTAAGGAAGAAAAAGAAGAAGATCTACGGATCCATTCAAGTCTCAATTCCCACCATAGCTTTTGGGCTTTGAACTCCAAGGTATAATAGTATTCACCTATGGATGTATTTCTTCCATAGGGTTCCTAAAATTCCCAATTTTGTAAAGTTAGATTCCCTAATCAAATTAGGGTTTTATTCAATTGTCATGGGTTCCTTTCAATGTTGATCCAATTGGTTGTTTTATGCCCTTTTAAGCATGAATTGAAGTAAAAACATAATAGTAAGTTGAATTCTCATGAACCCATGGATGACCCATGATTTCAAGACTATGATGATATGATGTGAGTTTTGAACTATGAAAGATGAATTTATGAAGATATGCATGTTTCTTTATGAAAATGATTTAAGGTTGCTTTGAGAGTAAAGCTTTCAAGTTGTTGTTGTTGTGAAAGGATTTCTCACATACTACTCAAACATGATTGTGAAAGAAATTGCTCACATAATGGATTCATAAGGTTGAAAGATTTTTTCTCACCTAAGATGAATCAAGTTTAAGGAGCTATTCTAATGAATTCTAGCTTGGATTACCTACTTGATGTGCCTTTCATGGATGATAAGATAAGCGGTGATTACCCATGTCCCTTAATGATAAGACAAGTTAAGATTAATGACTTTTTTGTGGTGTTTATGCTTAGCACCAAGTGGACAAGTGGCGATTACCCATAACTATGTGCCACCATAGGTTTTTCTTAGATAGACATTAGCTAGTGGATCCACTTAAGCTATAAGTTTATGGTTCTTACCTTGGCAAGTAAGGACATCTCTTTTCGGTGTGGGATAGACACCGGATTCCATGTTATAGCTCACATGGTCTATATGTCGGTTAACGGCTAATTCCCATAATAATGAACTAAGGTTACTTCTAGAAGTATCTCACAAGTGTTTTAAAGATGTTAAGCTTGCATTGACCATGATCACGATTTATGTTTTCTAACCTTTTTTCTTATGGTTTAGCTTGGTTATTGCATGTCATGTAAAGTCCTTTTTAGCATGATTTCATAACTCTTATGCATTGTTATCATACTTGGTAAATTTTATGTACTAACGCATACTCTTGCCTACATTGTTTCACTAATGTAGGGTCTGACACTCCTACCTCCCACACTCATGGCTAGTTGATACTTTGTAGCTTTTGACGATTGGTGAGTCCTCATGTTTCGAGGATCGAGATCCTTTATTGATTTATGTCTTTTCATTTCGGATGTTGTAAGTGATGTATGTGTTACGTCCAAGTCACTCTTTTGATGTAATAGATGGCTTGAGACTTATGTTAGACTTCCACTACTTTTGTCAAACTCTTTAAAATTCAAAAATGTCTTCTGAACTCTTTAAATTCTATTATCTTGTATGATGTATGCTAAGTGGCTTGTGTAGGGACTCTTGGGGTCTTATACGCCATGCCATGTCTAGGGTGTACTTTGGGTCATGACAAACTTTGTATCAGAGCTAGGTTTAGAAAGGTCTTAGGAAGTCTCTAAGCCACGTCGAGTAGAGTCTTATTCATGAGTGTGAAGCGCGCCACATTTATGAATAAAAAGCTATATGATGATTAGAAAACCCCACTTCTTTCATTACTCTAAAGTCGTGTGATAGAGTGTAACTCTATATATCCTTCTCCTAATCCATATCCGATGCTTTTCAGGATATGGCCCCTTGAATAGCATATGTTAGGAGGAATGCGAATGAATCCTACGGACTTTCACGATTCCAAGATTGAGAAAGATACTCAAGAGTTCATTGATGAAGTGTATAAGGTGTTGATGATCATGAGAGTGACGCCGGTGGAAAAGACGGAATTGGCCGCTTACCAACTTAAGGGTGCTGCTCAAGTTTGGTTCAACCAATGAAAATGAGAGAGGGCGGTTGATGCGGGTCCTCTTGATTGGGAAAAGTTTGAGGTTACTTTCCTTGATAGGTTATTTTCTCTTGAGATGAGGGAGCCAAAGGTACTTGAATTTATCAACCTTCGTCAGGGAAACATGAGTGTGAAAGAGTATGCTTTAAAGTTTACACAATTGTCTAGGTATGCTCCTACGATGGTTGTCGATCCTAGGACAAGGATGAGTAAGTTTGTTTTGGAAGTGTCTGAGATGGTAGTGAAAGAATGTCGTACCGCCATGCTCATCAATGATATGGACATTTCTCGCCTAATAGTTCATGCTCAACAAAAAGAAGAAGAGAAACTTAAGGAAAGATCTAGGGAGACAAAGAAGGCAAGGACCGGTGATGGTGACTTTTCACATTCAAGGTCCGATGGACATGGTCGCTCTAAATTTCGACAAAGGTTTTTCGATCAAGGTTCCTCTAATTCTCCTCCTGAATTCAACAAATATAGGGTGTCTAACCCTAAACCTCAAGGAGAAAATAGTGGTGGATCTTCATCGCCTACTTGTGCTAAATGTGGAAGAAAGCATGAGGGAAAATGCCTAGCCGATTCTAATGCGTGTTTTGGTTGTGGCAAGACGGATCATAAGATAAGAGATTGTCTCTCAGTTTCTAAGAATGAAGGAGATAATAGGCGACAGGCTCAACCTTACACTTTTCTAGGTTCTAGTGGGAGTCAGAAGCAAAACATATTCTATGCACTCCAGACTCGTCATGAGCAAGAGGGTTCTCCCAATGTGGTTATCGGTATGTTGAAAGTCTTTCATCTTGATGTTTATGCTTTGCTTGATCCTGGTGTTACCTTGTCTTTTGTGATGCCATATGTGGCTATGAGGTTTCATATTCTTCCAGATGTGTTGTTAGACCCTTTTTTATGTCTCTACTCCTATTGGTGAATCTATTGTGGCTAAGAGAGTCTATAGAAATTGTCCCGTCTCCTTATCCCATAGAGTCACTCGTGTTGATCTTGTAGAGCTTGATATGTTGAATTTTGATATTATTCTTGGTATGGATTAGTTGCATTCTTGTTATGATTCTATTGATTGTGGAATCCGAGTGGTCAAGTTTCAGTTTCCAAATGAGTCCATCCTAGAGTGGAAAGGGGGAAATACTATGCCGAAAGGTTAGTTTGTTTCTTATCTTAAAGCTAGAGAGATGATTTCTAAGGGTTGCATATACCATCTAGTTAGGGTAAGGGATATGGATTCCAAAACCTCTACTCTTGAGTCGGTCCCCGTTGTTAATAAGTTTTCAGAAGTGTTTCATGATGATCTACCCAGTGTTCCTCCCGAAAGGGAAATAGACTTCGGTATTGACCTTCTCCCAGATACGCAACCTTAACCCATAAATTAACTCCATGCTAATTAGTCCAAATTCATGCATGAACAGCAGCAAAACAGAGCATAACAGAATACCCACTACATTAAATCAACACCCAACCCCATAATTGCACCCCTAGATCTTAAAATTTTAGCCACCCATCACAAAAGGCAAAGAAATTATACCTTCCATGAAATCAGCCATGGTAGCATAAAATTAAACAATTACAATCAAACTCACGTTGGATTCAACTTCAATTTGTTAATTTCAAGAACAAAAGTTGAAAAACCTCAAAAGTTAGAAAGTGTTTTTCACGAGGTAAAGTTTCTCTCTCTAAGTTCAAACTCTCAATATTCAGAAATCTTCTTATTTTCAGAACTCCAGAACTCTCTTATTTCTCTCTCTTTTGGGCTATTTATAGTTTTTCAAAATTAGGCCCAAAAACTCAATGCGCGTCTCATTCGGCGACATTAGTCGGGCCTCGTTCGGCGAATCATCTCTTGAGCTTTATCTCGCTTTCTCATGATCTAGGCTTCATGCGTTTGAACCTCAGCTGGCGAACTCGTTTGAGTCTGCCTTTCACATTTGGTGAATCGCGAGTACCACCTTGGTTCGCCTTTCGAGCATTCAATTTTTCTCCTTGCATTGTCATTTTCGACGATGATCAGCAAGGTGACCTTTCTCATTCGGCGCACCGCCTTCTCTTTTGGAGTTCACCGACCTGTCTCGATAGACACAAGTGTTGTACACTGTTATTTTGAGCGAGGTCATGCTCACTAGGCCATCCGTCTTTCTCGTTTGGCGATCAACAATGTATAGTTTGCACTTCTTTTTATATTTTTGGCCTTTCTTTCAAACTTCAATCCTTGTCTTGTCCTTCATAGCTGCAAATCATCAGAATAGGACAAATTTAGGCATTGATGACACTAATTATTGAGCTAAATAAACCTCAAATGAGTTAAGATCTACCACTCATCATGATGACACTAAAGTCTCAAACTCATCCCATAAATTTCTCAGTTTTGTATAATATGCAAAAACATAGGCAGTTTCCTGTTGCAAAGTAGTAATTTCTTTATGCAAACTATATATTCTAGACTCATCCACTCGATTAAGTCTCTCTCAAAAAAATTCAGGCATTATATGCATTAGAAGCAAAAGTCACACCTCCAAGAAGACTCTAGGTTAGGAAATTCATTATTCAAGATAAGACAATGACATTTACTCTTCTCTGTGTACTCCATAATTTCTCCCTAAATAATTTCTTTTCATAAGACCCATCAATAAGATTAATTTTATCTTTCCAACAGGTTTAATTTCATATAACGACTCCACAAAGCATATTTTTCATTTCTCAATAATTGAAACAATGTGATACTAATGTCATTGATATTAGTAGGACTCAAGAACAAGGAATGATTATAATCGATACCTTGCACATCATTTGTTTGAGAGGGGAGATTATCACAACTAAAATTTCTACTATTGTTGAGATTATTCCTCAGATGTACATTTACTTGATTATCAGAAGTTTTCATCTCTTGACAATGAAAATTGAATCACACAGTCTACTATTTGATTTGTACGGAAGCTTGAATTTTACAGAATCTTTGAATTGATTCAAAATTTGTAATCTTTCTTTGACGTAGCTCATCTCATCTAATAATTATGACCAAGAATAACTCTGGTACCTTGAAGTATTTTACAGAAACTGAAGTGCATGATGAAGAAAGCTGGAAGAGAAGAGGTAGAGAGGAGGAGTTAGTTATCTAATTTCATGAGGGTAGTTACTAATCTACTCTAATTACTTTCATATTTTATATTCCAACAACTTTATTTCTATGAATCAACTTTATATTTGTCCTTGCAAAAATAAGATCATGAGATCAAAAATGCATGTCAAAAACCTAGCCAAAAATTTGTTGAATATATATATCACTTTCTCTATCAATCCAATAATATTTAAATAGTTATGTGCTTGCTTGCATATCTTCTTAATATAACATTGAAGAGATGGCAGCATAAGAAAAATTGATGGATGATTAAATACATTCCACCACTCCACAAATATCAGAAAGGGATATTTGTTCAAAATTAGTTAATGTATAAATTATAATATGTAATTGATTCCTATTTAAATTGAGACTTACTAAGCATAAAGTTTCCTAGCAAATATACAAAGTTTTTTTTTTTTAGGACTTTCTATCTAGTTCAAATAATGAAAAATTTAATAATTTAAATTTTAGTTGATTAATACAGAATATAAAGACAATTAAATATAATTTTTAAAAATAATAAATAATAATTTTATCTACGAGTTTTTTTTAATAAAGAAAAAAAAATTAATTAATATTTCAATCTTTGATATTACTATCTATCTATATCTATATATATAATAAGGAGAAACATAGAGAAGGTGATGTGGCACCTCTCTATGGCCTCCATTCGCATTTATAAATTTTTCTCCTTTTTTGATATTTTTTTCTTATTTAAATTAATTCTTGTATTATAAAATTAAATTACTTAATTTATTACAAATAAATATTTTATTAATGGAGTAACATTTATAACAAAGACTCTTCACATTCTTTTTTTTCTTTGTTAGCCTCACTTCTAATCATAAAATAATAATATATTTTAATATTTTAAGTGTTTTTATCTTTATTATTTAATTTATTTACAAGGAGTAATTACCCATGACCTACACATCTTTAATTTTTATTTTTAATAATATTCAAGACTCTCATAATTTTCATGTCCATAACCTCCAAACATTAATTTGTAAGTTTATGATGTCTTATGGTATTCCTATATTTTGCCTATATAAACTCATATTTAGTTTCATGGAGATTCACATTCAAGATTATCCTTTCCCTTCTTCATCATATTGGTTTGTGAATTAACTAACATGTAACAAAAAAATAAGTACATGAAGGTGAGAAATATATCATTCCCAAGTCTTTCTTTTCATTTTCTACATTTTGCCTATATAAATTCATATTTAATTGTATGAAAATTCACATTCAAGAATATATTTTCTCTTCTTCATCATATTAGTTTGTGAATTAACTAACATGTAACGGAAAAGAAGTACATGAAAAGTACGAAATATTTCATTCTCAAGTCTCTTTTTTATTTTTATGTATTTGGATATGCTTTCTTAATATCTTATTTATGTAGTATTATCATTCTCCAAGCAAGTATATAAAAAAAAGAACTTTGTAATAATGAACAATGTGTTGTTAGTATGTGATTGTTCTCTTTAATAGTCAATTTGTGGAATATAATATAGTTTGATTACAATATTTGTTAGATTTCAAGAGATGATTATTATCTATTGTTAGTACAATTGAAAAAATCATTTACAGATATATTACACACAGTTTAGATTTCTTTCTTTCTTTTGGTATAATCACTTCAATTGGTATGATATTTTATTTATTCATAATTATTTTTTTATTCAATTGGTAGCATATAATGAAGAGTTTGACATATGGAACACATATTATGATGGCGGATCTACTTACAAAGGAAGATGGTAGAAGAAAAACAATTTTTGAAGCATAATTAGGGATTATTTTTGCTAGAATTTTTTTTTACTTTAACTTGTATTCAGGGGCGGATCTAGGAAGGCTCAAGGTGTGTCACGGGACACCGCTTCGTCGGAAAATTTTTCTATATATATATATATATATATATAAACAATTAAAAAAAAAACAGATATATACTAAATAGTGTTATCTTTTGACATATAAGGGCGTGCAGCTTAGTTGGTCGAGTGTAACTATTGTTGCCTGAAGGACGCAAGTGTGAACCTTGGCAACCTTGCTTTCATCTCCTAATACATTTTAGGAGCTTTAAATTGTTTATATATATTTTCTTTCTTTGTTTTTTCTTTTCTTCTTTTGCAATTTTTTTTTTCTTTTGATATTTTATATAAAAAATAATTAGCACTTTGATTTTTAATGAATGAGATTATTTTCAAAACAAAAATTTATCGAGAAAAGTTGTTTTTTTTTACTTTTGGAAAAGATATAATAGTATACGTAAATTGTTATATATATATATATATATATATATATATTAAAAGGTGACACCGCTTGCAAAAAATCATGCGTACGCCACTGCTTGTATTGGTAAGGTAGCTACTTTTAATAGAATTTTAAACTTCAGTTTGTATAATAAGTAACTTAACTACATGTATTGGCAATGCTACTCATTTGGTTCTTTACTATTCTATTTTTTTTTTTTTGTTATGAAGCACAATTAATATAACTATCTCATTTTTAAAAAAAATTATAATGATCATGAGCTTCATTTTTATTATGCTTGCAAGAAAATAATTTTAAAATAAAATATTAATTCTATGATGTCTTTTTTTTTTGTATGTAACGATCTGTTTTCGTCACTATTCTTTTTTGTTTGAAATGTATTTATATTTTTATGCAGTCACCAATCATTTTATTTTTTTGTTTATTATTGTATTTCTATCCCTTATTTTCACATTTATTTATTATTTATTTACTTTTAGAAATAAAATTAATACATGATTATTAATGCAATTAATGTCTAATAAAACTCATAACTCATGTCTCTTCATTTTACTTGTAATTTCTACTCTTAAATATTGTTATAACTTTTTCATGTTTCTTTTTAATAATTTTTATAAATATTTAATTAATTTTTAAAAAATTATAATAAAAAATTTAATAATAAAGACACAATGAAGAACTTCAAAAGTTTTTTTTTTCGAAATCAGAATTTGTATAGAGGATCGTAAAAAATATGTATACAGTATATTGTTATTTCAAAATATGATCTCTTATTTCATTTACTTCACCATGGTAAATAATTTATTCTATTATATATATATATATATATATATATATATGAGAGAAAAGATATAAAGACAACACTGAAGTTGTCTCGTTCATAAAGGCACCTTAACTTTGGAAGTGTCCTGTCACCCCACAAAACTTTTTAATATCTTTGTAAATGGGCCATTTTGACCCATTCCCTCGTCTGTGTTGTGACCACGCACATGAGGCGCGTGATGCAGTGTTTTCACTGCCATTAACTAGTTTAAAAGTGTCACGTGTCGCTTTATTTCTTTATTATTAATTATTTAATTAATTTGCATCATCTTCCCCAAATTTAAACTCAAAAGAGCCATTGGTAGCCCTCTCTTCACGATTTCATCTTTTTTTCCAAAGCAAGATCAACGTTGGTACTCTCTCTTTGATGAACTCATCATCTTCCTCAAGCGCAAAAAGGTAGGAATTCATTTTCTCTTTTAATTTCTAGTAGAAAAGATTAATTTGAAGTTTTTTAAGATTTAATTTCTTCTTAATTTTGTTATTAAGTTTTGATCGAAAATGTCAAATTCAATTCCTTGTTCCTCCAAGAATCTTGACCAAGAAACATCAACAAGGAGATGTGAACTGAGTAGCTGTTAAGCTCAAGATCCTCAAGAATGAGGTGAAGGATGAGAAATATACAGGAGGAAGAGAGAAAGAAGAAAATATCTCATTGAACTAAAGAGTATAGAGAGAAGAAAACTTAGCAGCCGTTAGGAGTACATTGGAGATATTTATAGTTAACTAATCTAACTACCTAATTACATGGGCCATCTTAGTTTATTGGGCCACAGTTTACATTGAGCCTTATGCTTTCATTCTATCCAACAGCCCCTCTCAAGCTAGGAGTGGTAAACAGATTAAACATTCCTAGCTTGGTCATGAGAACTTCATGTTGTAGTTTACTTAAGCCTTTTGTAAGAATATTCGCTGGTTGATCTTTGGTTGATATATTTTCTGTTCTGACAAGCCCTTTCTGAATTTTTTTGTTATGAAATGACAATCAATGTCAATATGTTTGGTTCTTTCATGGAACACTGGATTGGCAGCAATTTGAATCGCTGGCTTGCTATCACTGTAAATGCATACTGATAGTTGTAGTTGCACTCCAAGATCCTTCATTAATCCAGTTAACCAAGTTAGTTCAGACACTGTAGTTGCCATGCTTTTGTATTCAGCCTTTGCTGAGCTTCTTGAAATCGTATTTTGCTTCTTTGACTTCCATGAGATGAGTGAATCACCTAGTTTTATAATGAAGCATGTAACTGATCTTCTTGTGAAGGAGCACGATGCCCAGTCAACATCACAAAATGCTGAGATTGTGTCTTTCTTGTTACTAGACATGAGAATTCCTAGGCCAGGTTGTTGTTTGATATACCTGACTATTCTGAGAGCTGCTTCCATGTGTGATGTTTTTGGTTGTTGTAGAAACTGGCTAAGTGTTTGCACACTGTATGCTATGTCGGGTCTTGTTACAGTTAAATACAAAAATTTTCCAATTAATCTCTGATAATTTGCCTGATCCTCTATCACTTCATCTACTGCTTCAGTACTTGATTCTTCTGTCTTCTTCTTCAACTGTTGATCATATTCTTTAGTAGTCAGTTTGGTGTTATTGTCCATAGGTGTAATGGCTGGCCTTGCACCACTGCGTCCCGTTTCTGAGATCAATTCAAATACATACTTTCTTTGATGCATTATGATTCCTGATTCAGCTCTTGCGAACTCTATTCCTAAGAAGTACTTTAGTTCACCCAAATCCTTCATTTTGAAAGCTGAATGTAAAGCATTTTTTGTTTCTTTGATCAGTTGTAAGTTGTTTACGGTGATAAGCATATCATCTACATAAACCAACACAGCTGTGAATCCCTTTTCTGTCTTCTTGGTATATAAAGAATGGTCATAGTAGCTCTGCACAAAGTTGAACCTCAGTAGTGCTTCTGCTAACTTTGCATTCCACTGTTGTGGTGCTTGTTTCAGTCCATATAAGGATTCTTAAGTCTGCATACTTGTCTCAATCCCCCTGACTTTGAAATCCTTGTGTCAAGTCCATGTATATTTCATCATGTAGGTCTCCTTGAAGGAAGGCATTATATACATCCATTTGATGTATGTGCCATTTTCTAGCAGCAGCAATAGCCAATATGGATCTGACCGTTACCATTTTTACTACTGGGCTGAATGTCTCTTGATAATCTATTCCTTCTTGTTGACTGTAGACTTTTGCTACAAGTCTGGCCTTATATCTTTCTATCTCCCCATTAGCTTTGTACTTAATTTTGTAAACCCATTTACAGCCAATTGAGGTCTTGTCATGTGGTAGTGGTACTATGTCCCATGTGTTGTTTTGTTGTAAGGCATCTACTTCAACTTTCATGGCTTCAACCCATTACTTGTCTTTAATAGCTTCTGCATATGTAGAGGGTTCAGTAACACTAGACACAGCAGATATGAATGCAGCATACTTAGGATAAACATGATCATAAGATATATAATTTGATAGTGCATAAGGTGCATTATTATCAACAGTTAGAGAGACAAACTCTTTCATCCAACATGGTGGATGAATCCCTCTGGTTGACCTCCTTGTTGGCTGAGCTGCAGATTGTTGTTGCAGTTGAGATATCGAACAAGATGATTAGCACGAAATGGTTTCACCAAGAGAGATGAGAAAATGTGAAGAATTGGGAAAGCTGAGAAATAACAAACGAAAAAAAGACTTTTCTACTTTAGTAAATAATCGAGTCGGGCTGAACGGGTTGAAAAGAGTGAGTATCGCGCGCGACAACCCAGACGAGGGAATGAGTTAAAATAGTCCATTTACAAAGATATCAAAAAGTTTGGTGGGGTGATAGGACACTTTCAAAGTTAAGGTGTGTTTATGAAAATACGGGACAACTTTAATGGTAATTTTATGTCTTTTCTCTATATATGAATAGTTTGCACTTAAAAGATGTAAAAACAATCAATTTTATATGTTTAAAAAAGATGAAAAAAATGTATCATATCGCATATGAAGAGAATATCAATATTGTCTATAATATCTAATACTACCATGAATATAAATACTATATATTATTGTCCAATAAATATTTCTTATAGTCGTGCGAAACACGGACAATTTCACTGATTTATATATAAGGCAGTAAGTAGAGAAGCTTCTGATAATAAGGGAATTATAGAAAATTAGGAGTTATTTTAGTTAAGTAATTATTTTTTTGATATTTCATATGTGCACCAAAGCTCTTGGCCTCATACAAATATCCGATTTTAATTTATCACCACACGAATATATATAATTTATTTTAGATAAAATCTAAAATTAGTTTAAATTAAACTTATACATGTGACAGTAATTAGAGCAGTTTCCGACAATAGGAGCATTTTAGAAAATTAAAAGTTATTTTATTTAAGTAATTTTTCTTGAAATTTCATAGTTGTGTCAGAACTCTCGGCCCCACACCAATATCAAATTTTCCGGAAAAAAAATAGAGATAGATTTAATATAATAAAAAAAAAAATCGGTGCCAAAATACGAAATTGTGTTTGATTTTAATTAAAAATAAGGAAATAAATAATTGGTAGGAAAGAGGGGCTCAATTTAAACGGTGAAAACAAAGAGCATCTAATAAGCACCGAAAGTAAGGATATCCTATTTGGATATTCCTTTTAAATATGCCAAATTCCCCTAAACCACTGGAATTCATGCTTCGAATATTCTTCCCTTATGCCAACTTCTCTACTTTTATTTTCTCTGTTTTCCTTCTCCATTTTTTGCAATCTTATACATTTATATTGAAAGAAAAAGCTCTGTATTGTATTGGGTGATTTCTTGGAGATGAAGTTCTGGAAAATATTGAAGAGTCACATAGAGGAAACACTGCCTGAATGGCAAGACAAATTCTTGTGTTACAAAGATCTGAAGAAAGAATTGAAATTGATTTATCCTCAGGATGCTACTGGTGATAGGCCTATGAAAAGGCAGAGGTTGAATAATGATGAGGTTACTAAGGAGGTGAATGATTTTGTGAAGCTGTTAGAAGAGGAGATTGATAAGTTTAACAGTTTCTTTGTCGAGAAAGAAGAGGACTACATCATTCACCTTAAGGTCGGTATCTTAATGTTTACTTAAAATCAATTGCGAATCCCATGATTCTTTCGCAATTAATTTTAGTTTGAATTTCTTTGTAATCTTGTCTTTAGGAACAAGGAATAATAATTGATTGCTATTTGTGGTTTGATTGCAGGTTTTGAAAGAAAGGGTAGCTGAGATGAGAAAGTCAAATGAAGAGGTGAATAGATTAGGTAGGGACATTGTGGATCTTCATGGAGAGATGGTTTTATTGGAGAATTACAGTGCTCTTAACTATACAGGTATCCCTTCTCTCCACTCTTCACCATCTCAATCAACTGAATATGAAATTCTTTTGTTGAATATGGATGTTGATACCAATTGAAACATGTGGATGCATTGTTCCTCCCTTAATTAGAGGTATCGGGTTGTATAGAAAATTCTAAGCAGGGAGTGCTGGGGGTCCTAATTGGTGCGAATCTGAATTGGTAGATGGAAACCCCAAAAAAAGAAGAGGATGCTGATGGATCTTTTAGATTTTCAAAGCTAAATTTACAACATAATTGCATATAGGCATCTGATCAATCACCTCTCTGTGGCTCAAATTTTTAGAACATCATTTTTGGTGAAGATTTTTTCTGGAAAAACATTCAAGTATGGATGTCTTTTTCTCTTCACATTTGTCCTGTATGGCTGTAATGAATTCATAATATTACTTTTGTTGTCCACAGGAGTTGTGAAGATTTTAAAGAAATATGACAAACTCAGTGGGGAGCTTCTTCGATTGCCTTTTATCCAAAAGGTGCTCTCAGAGCCATTCTTCGAAACTGAGGTTCTAAATAAACTAGTGAAGGAGTGTGATACACTTCTTAGTCACCTATTATACCAAACTGAGCCACTCAAAGTAGCAGGAGGAGGAGGTAGTGGCGGAGAAAGGCCAGTCAAAGTTCCTCAAGAACTTGCAGAGATAAAAAACATGGAGAACATGTACTTAAGACTTACATATTCAGCACTCAGAGTCTTGCAGGAGATGCGTAGCAGAAGTTCAACTATCAGCATGTTCTCTTTGCCACCAATGAAGACCAACGCGCTCGACAATGTATGGAAAAATGCTCCAGTGGTCATACAAGAAGCAAAGTAGGGGTTACTAATGTCTCTTAACATACTGTTTTTTTTCCTTTTTGCAAGAAGAAGCAATGAGTGCAGTTGCTGCGACTACATTACCTTATAGCTCATATATAGCTTTAGATTTCTGATGCATCTTTGTAAAGATGTTAACTGATAAATACATATATATATATATATATACACGTTCCAATTTGTAGTCCATTGTTTTTGGCTCAAGGAATTTTTAAGTTGAGCTAATGCTGCTATAGTCTTGAAGGTTGTGGACTGTATGTATGTACATTAGTCTTGGAGGCAGACTTTGATGTTTGGGTAAAGATTATGAGGTTCACCAGCTCATATAAACTTCTTGGCAAGTGTTTGGTACACACTAATATGTCAAATATAGGCACCTATGGATATCGGTTACATCAGGTGGTTCCTTTTATTTGTTTTAGTTTTGGTGGATAGAGTTACCAGATACTTTTATTGGTGGTAGGTACAAGTATTCCATGGAATGAAATTAGTTGAGGTGTACAAAAGTTTGCTCGAACACCACGATCATAAAAAAGAATTGTCATATAGACAAAAATCGTAAGTTGCTCACATTTAAATTATTGTTTTTAAGCTTATATAGACACTTTTAGTTTTATCAATATTTTATCCCTAATAATTTTTGCAATTTGGAAAATAATATTTCCCGAATAAAATCTCTAACTCCCTCTTAATACTATTTCTATCTTTGTCCTAATTGCTATGTTGCTTAAACCTTTCAAAAAAGTCAATGAGTGCCTGTCGAATTTTCAAAAAGTAGTGTACTTGTAGAGAAGACATTGATGAGCCATCGAAAGTTAAAAATCTACGCAACTTAGCCTACATGTAAAGATAAAAAAAATAATATATATTTAATTTTTTTTTAGTGAGTTATAAAGACATTTCAATTGCGCTTATTTGACAAAAAAAATACAATTTGCTATTTGTTGTTTAATGTATGAACTGTGCTATGTTCACTCATATCTAGTGGTGATTATGGTATGGTAAATACTGAATGATAACACAAAGGATGGAAATTTCAAAACTAGAATATGCACTTTAGAGTTGTTCAAAATCAAACTAAAACTGATAATTTGAATCGAAAAAAGTTATTGTTTTATTAGTAATGGGTTATTGATTTAACGGTTTTGATTTATTTTTTTTGTTATCGAGTTATCGGTTCATAACGGTTTGAAGTTTTTTCTTAACGGATTAACTGATAAACCGATAGTAAATTAAGTAATTATATTTCAACCATTTTAGTTTCGTACTTAGAGTTTAGTTCATACTTTTATTTATGGTTGTCTCTAACTCTTGGTTATTCTATAATGTAAAAGTGTTTGCTTTTGAGCAAAATGCAATCTGTAAACTCAGGTGCATGGTTCATTTGATTTATCACCTTGTTTTTAAGTGATTTTCAATTTATTGTTTTGGTCAAATCTTAACGGCTAAACCGATAAATTAATAACCGATAAGTTAAAATTTTAATGGTTCTATAGCGGTTTAGCATGTCTGCAAATCGATAACCAATAAATCAAACCTAAACTTCAAAATCAAACAGATCGATACGCAGCCCTATTGCACTTAAAATAAATGTGAAGCAAAACTAGGAAACAAACTGAGAAGACTAAACAAAAATTAAAAGATATGAAAATTTCAAGGAAATATTTTAAAAAATGTAAGCTTTAAGGATTTGACAAGGTTCAAGTAACAACGAATTCATTATTGGATGAATGTCTTTACTTGAGAAATTCATCAAATTTAGAATCGGAGCTTAATCGCTTCGTGAGTAACGTTTAGTCAACGACTAGTATAAGTATTAATCAACTTTTAAGAATACCAAGAAGAAATCAAACATATTAAAAAAAGTTATCTTAACCTTGAACTATAAACTAGTTAGGTTGAACGATAAATCTCAAAAGCAATCTGCTGCAAAGATTCAAAAGAACTCTCAATATTAAGGACCGTTTGGCCTCAAGAATATTTGGAAAAAAATTGGAGAAAATTTGAGAAAAAATTGGAAAGTGGTGTTTGGTCATATAACTTGGCAAATATATTTGCGAAATATCTAAAGTTTTCAAATAATAGAAAAAACTAGTATTTGGACCTAGTTCTAATATTTGGAAATTTTATAAAATTCAAAAATTACCCCAAACTTTTATATTTTATAAAAAATATTCATTATTTATTAATTCCAACTAATATTTGTTACTACCTCCACCAAAAAAGTTTGAGTTCTAATTTGAGCGATAAAATTGAGAAAAAAGAACAATTTGTGTTTAATGAGTTATAATTATAATTGAATCAGTGTCAAGTTTGAGTATGCGATTAATGTATTGTCTTGCCTATATTGTTATTTTGTTATTGTTGATTGTTATCAATTATATTATAAAGTTATTTTTAACGGAACATATTCATTATAAAATGATAATATAAATTATGGATATTTTTAATAATTTTTAAAACTTATGGGTATAAATTATATTTTTTGAGATAGTTAAACATTTTTGGAAAAAATTGAGGCCAAACACATGATGAAACTTCACCCAAATATAATTTGTAAAGAATATTTGAAAATTTAGGCCAAACGCTAGCTAATATCCTTCAAAATTTGATTTTCGCGAAGGATCAAAACACCATATTTTTTAATACTAGTAAAGAGGGGGTTGCTCAAAGACAAAAATTAAATGGGAATGATATTTCTATGGGCATAGAAGGCTACCCACACACACAGTCCAATGAAGTCAACATAGAGCAAACAACTCTTGAAAATAGATTCTAGAACTAGTTAAAAGGACACTAGTTTTGGGCTGCAGTATTTTCTCTATTTGAGGGAAGATTTAGGCCTCGATCCATCTCATCTTGGATTTTAATTTAATTTGGACCTCTAAATAGGTGCAAGACTTGGGGAAAATATCTTCATTGGTCTTGCCTTCTTTTTCCATCACAAGACACTTTTTAATTGCTAATTCCAACCCATTAAGCTTTTCTTGAAATTTCCTTGTTTGGAATCTTGTCATGGATCCTCTTGGAACTTCCAAAGCTTTCTTAAATGATGTTGATTTGTCATGGATGTTATCATTCTCTTCTTCATCTAGAGAATTCATCCTCGAATTCAACCCTACATCAAATAAAGAAAGATTAGAAACATTGAAGGTAATGCTAACTTGATATTCACTAGGAAGATCAAGTTTGTAAGCATTGTGTAATGACTCGCTACATCATCATGCTACTCAGGTACCACGTGGCATAAAGTTATTCATGTAGAAGGCTTACACATGAAGAATACTAGTCCTTAGTGCGATATTCTAGAGATATATGGAGAATTTTCTTGAAAGACCTTAGAATTCCATGAATTTATATGGATAGTCCTTAAAATATTCTAATTGTGTAGAGAATTATAGAATAGAGACTCATACACAATTTATATTGACAATATCAGTTCTTTGTGAGCAGTATAAATAAAGGGATATTCATTTGTAAAAGCATTAAGCAAATAATTCAAGTTCTCTCCAATATAAATCTCTCTTGCCTTATTTTTTCTATCATTCTCTTAATGATTCCTAGTGTCTTAGACTAACTTGACATAGAAAGATTGTTGGCAAGTTATGCAAGAATATGACTGAGTTTCCAAGTGTCGTACGTGCGCTTAGTTGAAGACTAAGTACATGAGAATGCGGTATCTACTTTTATCCCTATCTTGATCAGTTCGTGGTAGTCTACTTAAATGATATAGTCATCTATAACAGCACCTCGGAGGAGCATGTAAAGCACTTAAGGAAGGTTTTTCAAGTCTTGTGGGAGAATGAGAATATATTAAGAGGGAGAAGTATGAGTTTGCACAATCAAAGGTGCACTTCTTGGTTCGTGTCACTAGAAATGATGAGCTCCGCATGAATGATGATAAGATATGGGCTATCCAGGAGTGGGAAGTACCTATAAAGAAAATCGAGTTGAAATCCTTCTTTGAACTTGTTAACTACTATCGTCGGTTCACCAATGACTATTCGGCCAAGGTATCACCATTAACTGAATTGCTAAAAAAGAACAAGTCATGGGTTTGGAAGGAATATTGTTGAAAGTCCTTAAGACAATTGAGATAGAGGAGTCAGTCTTGGTGTTGCCCGACTTTAACAAGATATTTGAGATACATACAGATATGTTTGATTTTTCCATTGGTGGTATTTTGAAGCACGAAAAGCATCCTATATCATTTGAGATCCACAAGTTGAATTAGACAGAACGATGTTGCACAGTGCAAGAAAAGGAGATGACTGTCATTGTGCATTGTCTTCGCATATGGAGACATTATTTTCTTTGGTCGAAGCTCATGGTTAAGACTGATAATGTGTCTACTAGCTACTTTCAGACACATAAGGAGCTTAAATGAAGTAGGCTAAGTGGCAGGTCTTCTTGATCGAGCTTGATTGTGTGCTATAGTATAAGCCGGGCAGGGGTAACATCATGGTTGATGCCTTGAGCTGAAAAGCCAAACTTTCTGCCATCACTACAACAAGTTGTGACATTCAAGATGCTATACAATAGGGCATGCACTATGACCCAGTAACCAAACAACTTATGGAGTTATCTACCTATGGAAAGATGAGGCAACTTTGGGTGGAGGATGGTCTATTGTTCACCACTGTATGGACAGTCTAAGTGCTTAAGTTTGGAGATATTAAGCGATGTATTATGAAGGAGAGGCATGCCACCTTACGGGCAATTCATCTAGGACAACATTAATTGTACTAGGGCCTTAGTTGAGTTGGTCTACTATTGATCGTGTATGCGAGAAGATGAATAGTGTTATGTGTTGTCCAGCTTGTATTCCTAAAATACTTAGAACAAAACTTTGAAGAACTTGGTAAGAAACAACAAAGTTTAAAGAGTATTTTCTAACTAGAAAATTAAAACTAGTAGAGAAAATAGAATCAGAAACAGATTAGAAATAATATAAAAATATTTTTCTCAAAGAAAGAAAATCGAGCCCACTGAATGCACAGTGTCCCCTTAAGGAAATTATTCCTCTCAAGTACCCGAGGTTAATGGAATATATCCTCCCAGGATAGAACGATCTTACTCACCGGTGTATCGGTACCTAAAA